>MNCI01005936.1:297823-348245 GCA_015680685.1 Gnetum montanum
CCCCCCCCCACCTTGAAGCCTTTTTATAGGGTTCAAAGGTGGTTACATATTCAAAAATATCTTACCTAACATCTCTCCCAAGTAACTTGTCCAACAAGTTAGGGAGTATTAACTTAGGAAGTTAGGAAGTTAGGAGATATATAAATATTTCTTTTGAAAAATAACTCCAATAGTTCCATATAATTGTTTACAATTATAACTCTAATAGCTTTTCATTTTTACTTATTTAAAATTTTTAAGAATATTATTGAAGCCCTTAGTGGTTTGATGAACAAGGTGATAATATAATATCTACCTTGATATAAATGTTGATGGTACCTAATCTAAAATAATTTATGTGCACTTGCACCCGTATGAAAATGGTTGGAAAAATTTAAATCCAAAACATCAGGCCTGAATGTGAAGGTGCCAGGCCTGGAACTACCATCGAATACTTCCGAAATATCCCACCCCTGCCAAAAATCGTTATCAACTACCACCACGGAAGAAGGCTCTGCCGCTGCATCCGACATCATTGCTATGTGATGTTCGGTTGCTGAAGGAGAAAGATCTAGGAAAAAATGATGTATTGAACATATGGCCTTGGACATAGGGTTTTGGTTTCCTGGAACTATTTTTTTTTACCCCAAATTCGCTTAGGGCTTCCTGCATTTTTTGTGTTCCTGCAGATCGTCTTTCAAATTCCTGCCGTTGATTACAGAGTCAAGGGAAAACGTATCGTAGATCTGAGCATTAGTGAATAACGACGTCTGGTGTGGTAGGTTAAGAATGGCCCTACAACGGCCAGAAAAATCTTTACACAATGTGTGCATTGTAGAACACAGTGAACGTCATTGAAGGTGGGTGGATTGGTTGCATTTTTATGGAAAAAATTTTAAAACTGAAACGGTTTCTGTCTTGAAAGTGGCAAAGTCCATGCGAGTTCTTCCTCCACCGCCTTTGAATCCACGTCCCTGCAAGGTTTTGTCACAACGCGCCCAGCAGAGGTGCCACTGATTTGGGGCCAAAGAGAACAGTTGGTTTTGCATCAAAAATAGAAGCCATTACAGGTTGATAAACCTTAGCACTTTCCTGCGTAAATTACCAACGCGATTCCTTGTGAAAGAACGGGCATTCTTCTGGACTATTTTTCTATCGGTTGCACAATTTCATTCATTTCTTTAATGCGTATAGTGCCTGGAATTATTCTTTACTGTAAAAAAATTATTCAAATCTTGTAATGGTGACTTCCATAAGGTTGATTTTAATTTCTCATTGATGCATTCATGAACAGGGTCAGCTCTTTTTAATCGATAAAGCTTTTCAACTCTTTTTCAACCTTCCCTTCACACAGGAGCATGATAAATTTTCCTTTCCTTGGTATCATTATTTAAAAGTGGAAACACTATATCTTCATTCAACAAATTTCCACATGAAACCTCTGGTATTAAAATATCAATAGGGCACAACCATCATATATATATATTTTTGAATATCTTCTATAGCTTATTAATATTTTATCACCTTTGCTATTCCATGAAATGGCTAAATGTGCCAATAGTATCTTGATGCAAGATGTAAAGTTATCATGGCTGACGATGACCATGACATGAAGTGGCTTGCTCCTGAAATGTTGACCTCTCATCAAAGTGCTCATGAGAGAGTCAAAGTCAATCCAAGGTTGGGTTGGTTGCGAAGTTGCATCATTGTCAATTTGCTTGGAGATGTGCTTTTCCATGTTTTCCTCCTTTTTTTTGTTTTTTAATTTTTTCATTTTTTTTTGCATTTTATTCTTTACTTTTCTATGAGGTAAACCCCCATTGGGTTTGACCTACTACTAAATGCTAGCTGCAAGGTGTGAGCCATTGAGTAGATGGGCTTTGCTTTGATGCAACCACATCACGTCTGTAGGATAGGCGTTCCCTCCCAGGGATGATTTATGTTACATCCACTTGGGCTTTGACTAGCCAATAGAGGCTTCCCATAGGATGAGTTGTGTTACGTCCACCTTGGATTCTATGGTTGATGTGAAGAGAATGCCATATGCATCATAGTGTGTATGCATTAGAGGGATGTGCAATCATGAGTATGTAGGGGATGAGAGGCTATTAGGATGAAGGAGTGGATGTGCATAGGCTATAATGAGATGAGGGTGATGTGCACTCTTGAGTGGCTTAACTAGACTAATCATGCATATTAGAGTGATGTGGTGACTTGCTACTGTGATGAGATGCATCTCTACATGACCACCTCCAAGGCTTCATCTTGCAAACACAACTCTGAGAAGACAAGAAAACCACTCAACATGAAATGCAAGTGCAAGTGCCATATGTAAAGATGCTGCAAATGCTAGATGTGAAGATGCTACAAATGTATCAAATGCTACACCAATTGCAAGTGCTCAAGAAGCTAGTGAAAGTGCTAGTGTGATGATGTTGTGCATGCCCCAAAGGTTGCACCGATGGCAGGGGCTTCAAAAGATCAGCATAATGGTGGGAGGCGATGATGTTATAAGTGTGCGAACCCAGTTTAAGGTCTTGGTAGACTGTGAACCCAGTTTAAGGTCTTGGTAGACTGTGAACCTAGTTTAAGGTCTTGGTAGATCATGGGATGCTAGTTTATAGTCCTAGTAGATTGTTGTGTGCTAGTTTAATGTCGTAGAGGATGAACTATTGTGCCAGTTTAACATCATGACCCAAGGATGATCTATGCTAGTTTATAGTCATAGTGGATTACCTATGCCAATTTCTTGCATCATGGTAGATGAGTGCTTATCTTGCTTGTATGAGGTGTGATGCTGCATGCGTAGTCATGTTGTGTGCTTACAAGATCCTACAAAATCAACTAGAAAAATAACATCAAGTGGCACCTATTGTAAATAGAGTTAAAATGCACAAATAAAAGGAAAGCAATGTGAAGAGTAATAGTTTTAGGCTATTCTAGCCCACAACACTATTTTAAGGCCTTTTCGGGCCATGATTGCTAATTTAAGGCCATGGCAGGCCGTATGTTGCTAGTTTAAGGCCATGGTGGATCATAGGTTGCTAGTTTAAAGCCATTATAGGCTATGGGCTAGTTTAAGACCTTTTTGGGCCACATGTTTTTTTTGTTGCATTTTTAGTTTTATAATTTTTATGTATTTTTGATGTTTTTCAAATGCAATGTGTAAGCTAAGTCGATGAATGCATAAACAAAGCAAAAAATTCATGAACAAAGTGAAATGTGTGATCTAGGTGAGTAGGAAAAATGTAAATCCATAGGCTAGTGCGATGCAAAAAAAAAGTTAAAAATGCATGGCAAGTGGAGGTAAAGGGTAGGCAGGTGCCTAGCGCATTTTTGGCCAAGGGAGTGCCATGATCAAGTAGTATTTTTTCTAATTTGGTTTAGATTAAGAGATGCATAGGGCCTAGGATCCTTTGGGAGGATATTGGCTTCAATCGCTCATTTGGGTGTGTCAACCTTATGCATTGCATTCGTTGCCTCAAATGCATCACTAGGAAACTCCACCTATGACACTTACTCCATGCCTATGTTGTGGATAACCAGAGGGGGGATGTTATTACCATGGATGATAACTTGACCATCTTCATATGGAAGGTGAACTTCTTGGTGGATGAGGGAGGAGACACCTTGTAGTTGAGCTAGCTAAGGCCTACTCAGGATCAGGTTGAAGCTTGGAATATCCTCTATGATAGTACAATCTATGCTAGTGGGGAATTGCTCTCCTTCCATGAAGGCTAAGTTGATTGTACCCCTAAAAATGACACATGATTCATTAAAGGATTTTATACATGCAGTTTTAGTTGGCCTAATTTCATTTGCTAGGCCTAGCTTGTTAATGATGGAGTACAAGACTATGTTTGTTGCTACACCATCATCTAGGTGCACTCTACAGATTGTGCACTACCAAACACATATGCTAATGGGCAATGGAGTTGTAGTGACCTCCCCTCATTTAGGGTTGACCTTGATTGCATCATTGCGAAATGTTAGGAATGTTAACCCAATTCCTATGGTGCAAGAGGAAACATCATTGCATAGATGGTGTTCTCATCTATAAGGATGTCCTCCATAATAGGAATGGAGGCCAATTCTTGGTTGTGAATAGATGAGATCATGAACAGGTTGTATAAGCTCAACGTTGTGTTCTTTTACTTGAGTGTTTATTTCACATGGGTTAGTGCAGATACAAAGTCCTTGTCAATGACCATTATAGGCCAATGCTTGGTAGTGAATAGATGAGATCATGACCAGTTCATACAAGCTCAACATTGTGTTCTTTTACTTGAGCATTTATTTCATGTGGGTTAATGTAGCTACAAAGTCCTTATCATTGGCCGTTATAGGCCAATGCTTGGTAGTGAATAGATGAGATCATGAGCAGGTCATACAAGATAAATGTTGTGTTCTTTTGCTTGAGCATTTATTTCACATGGGTTAGTGTAGCTACAAGTTTCTTGTCGTTGGTTGTTGTGTTGGCCTTGACTTCCTCCACGCAGTTTGAGAGACAGATCTCTCATGGAGGGGACTTGGGCTTATGTTGCTTAGCTTGATTGGGGGTAAGGGTCCTAGTGTTTGGTTGTTTCTTGTTGGTTATGGCATTTTCTTTGGACATGAGGGTTGTGAGGTGCACATTCATCCTCTTACATTGCCATTTGGTAGGCCTACTTAGGTTGCTAGTGGGTTTGGCCCTCGAAGGAGGAGAGGTCGAAATATTGCCCACTATTGGGCTTTGGATAGGTGAGGGACCATTACATTATGGCACTCTTATGGCAAACAGTGGTTTAGGAGTTGTTGTGTGGCCAACTTGTTGTGCCATCTTGATGATGAAAGGTTGCTTAGTGGTTGTTGTTGCTACATCCTACCAGTTTAACATCTTAGCAGATGGTTGGTTTGGTTGCTAGTTTAATGTCTTAGTGGATGATTACTATGGGATCTTGAGCACAAAGGGTGTTGTGGGTGCCTAAGGTGGCACTTTGATAACAAAGAAGGGCCTCTTGCTTGTGGAGGCCGAGGGGATCCTTGCCTTGCTAGGAGGCACATGGATCACAAAAGGTTGTTATGTAGGTTTAGACTTGCCACCTATGTTGATGGAGTTTATGATGTTGGGGGCATTGTCTACATTGGATTGGCTCACTACATCAAACACTATTTGGCATTGTTCTATCATTCTTTGTAGGCCATCCTACAAAGCATAATAGTTGTCTGTACTATGACCAGATAGTTGGTGGCAATGACAATATTGATCCAACTTGAAGTGTTGTGGGATCAAGGGCTTGTTTGGTACTACTAAGGTGGGGTTCCTCAATAGTTCACAATATTTATCATGTTTTTGGTAGGCAAGATCTGATACATTTTTAAATTGGATTCACCTAGCTTTTAGGAGTTGCTCTAGTAGTTCAAAGGGTTCCATCGGTAGTGTTGTATACTTTGAGCAATCCTTGCACTCAAAGTTGGGCCTTGGGTCAACCCCTACTAATGTAGGAAATTTGCCACCTAGAGTTTGTGGCTTTATGAGTTAGGGCCTTGTGCTGCTTAGTGATTATGGCCACTATTTCCACTATTGCATTTTGCTTGAGCACATGTTGATTTCTATAGGCCACATAGGTCAGGTTATTACTAGCTTGCACTACCTTCTCTATGCCCTTTATTTGGATAAAGGCTTAACTAAGAGACTTTAGGGCCAGGTAATATAGTTTGGACTTGATGAAGTCACTCACTTACCCTTGAAGATGGCCAATAGGTGTGTCTTTGCTAGGGATTCATGCATTTTTCTCAATGTGGCATTCTATTGTTGGATGAATTTTGGCATGGGCTCTAGGGGCCCCTACTTGACTTGCATGAGCTAGTCAAGGGTTACTTCAGGCTTTAGGTTGTACCTAAAGCCTATCACAAATTATCATATAAGATCCTCCAAAGAAGAGATTGAGGCCTTAGGTAGCACATGATACCAATCTAAGGCCTTGCCAATGAGTGACATGGGGAACACATGTATGATGACATGTGGATAGGCTTGAAGGAGTAGGCACTCAGATCAAAATGTGACCAAGTATGCATTGGGATTCCCTTTACCATTGTATTTGGTAAGTTGAGGTAGCAAGAACCTAGTTGGGAGAGTCATGGCTGGGACCACAGGACTTATGGGGTCATCTTAGTAGAAGTCCACCACCTTGTTGGTTTTGAAGAAGGTAGCTTTGAGTTAGTTGATCTCCTTCGTCAAACTTTAGATTAGCTAGAATGCTTAATCCAAGCTTGGGGATGTGCTAGCTGGTTGCATTGGCTAGGGTTGTGTGGTTGCATAGCATAGGGTTGGATTATCAGTTGTAGAGTTTGCCAGTTCAACGTTGTAGTAGATGGTCGTTGCCAGTTTAACATCATAGCAAATGACCATTTGCTAGTTTAACATCATAGTGGATGATCATTGCCAATTTAACATCATAGCAGATAGTTGTTACCAGTTTAATGATGTAGCAGAAAATTGTTGCCAGTTTAACATCGTAGTAGATGGTCATTGCCAGTTTAACATCATAGCAAATGAACATTACCAGTTTAACATCATAGCAGATGATTGTTATCAATTTAACATCATAGCAGACAATTGTTGTTAGTTTAACACCATGGTTGATGATTATTGCCAGTTTAATATCATAGTGGATGGGTTTAGTTAATGCATTGACTGAGTCATAGGTGTGGTGACTAAGGTGGACCACACATGAGTGGGTTGGATAGATACCATGGGCATTGATGAGACAAGTGGGACATAGGATGCCTGAATCATCTGAGGTTGGGAGATGGATCCTACATGAGCATAGGGTTGGAAAAATGTAGCAATTACTTGTAAGGAAGGATGAATTGACATGGTCACCATCTTGGAGAGGATGGGTGGACAGAACTAAGGAGGGGCTATACTAGGGAGTGGTTGTTGGAAGATGGTGTAGAGGGGGCTCTTGTGTTTAGAGTGGGCCTCAAACTCATCTTCTTCCTCCTATGAGACTTCCTCGTAGATTGTTCCCACATCATGCTCATTTGCATGGATGAGTTGGGACAACACATTGTGGTAGGACTCTGTGAGTGGAATTATGCTTGCTATGTTGGAGCTGGCTATGATTTCTACACTAAGAGCCAGCTATGCTCTCTTGAGCACTTGGAATTTTGGTTAAGTACCAAACATACACTTTGGCTTTTATCTAGTAGGATTTCAGGGGAATTTATGATAGGGTCCAATCTACACCAACTAGTGGTGGAGAGAGCACATGGAACAATAATTAGAAAATGTAGATGGAAATGGTGAGGCCCTCCTTCTAGCATCAAAAACTGTAATGAATGAAAATGTTAGTGGTTGGAACACTGAAGGGTTCATGGGTGCACAACCTAACCCCACCTTTGCTTCATGTCCTTACTAAAAAATGGAGGTGGAGTTCCCTAAATAGTTTTGTTAATCGAATAGGGACTTTACCAGTTGCAATTGGAGTAGTGGGTGCAATCAGGGGATGGTGTGGGTTAGTCAAAATGCAAATGAAAAAAACATGAAAATGTTGCTAAGGGTTAAAGATATGTTTCATGTTGTTAAGTGTAGAGCATAGCCATGGAATGGGGGTGAGCATAGCCAAGGGTTTCAACCAAAACAAGGGTGTCAGCTTGTAGAGACTACTGCCCAAGTGTAGTATAGTATGACGACACATGAAAAAGTGCAAAAAGATGCAAAAAATGTAAGAAAATGCTAGAAAAGGGAGAGAGAAATGGAAAACCAACCTAAATGGGAGCATAATTAACTCCAAAAGGGTCTTAGAAGGTACATAGTGTAGAACATGTATAGTGGGAGCATTGTCATAGTCTCGATGGTGTCGGGCCATGAAGTCTGGTGCTCGCCATGATGAACCGTGCCTGCTAGGTTTGGTCACTGTAGTGTACCATGCAATGTTCTATAAGGATGCAATGGGGCTATAGTGTACTGTGCAATGTAGTTATGCCTCTTTACTAGTGTGATGTGCTCTAGGTTTCATTCGCCGATGAAGCTAAGTGCCAAGATGCCAACATGCCAAATGCCAAATGAAAGTGTCAACTACCCACCCCTAAAATGTTTGGGTCCAAGGGTATTTATAGGGATAAAGTTAGCCCAAAATGTAATTCGAGTGTCATGTGGTAGTGAAGTAGGTGGGACCACAAGAAAATCTCAAAAAATTTTCTAAGTTCAAAGGTGACTAGAAAAAGTTTGAAAATTTTTCTAACTCTGGCTGCTACGCTCACCCTGTGTTATGTATGGGACATGTAACTCAGTAGTTAGAAAAAAATTTTCAAAATTGGTGTTCCATGCTAGCTATGCTAGCTACACTCTAGAGCATAGCAGGGGCAATGGGAGCATTGCACAACACTTAGAAAAATTTTTGTAGCTTGCTACACTTGCCTTGTGTTACGCATAGGAGATGTAACCTAGTAGTTAGAAAATTTTTTGCAAAACTCATGTTTCGTGGTGGCTACGTTAGCTACACTTTAAAGCATAGTAGGGGCAATGAGAGCATAGCATAACACTGAGAAAAATTTTGCAACAAGTGTCATTGTTCTGACACTTAGACAAAATTTGGGCAAAGTGCCACCATTTTGACACTTAGTCAAATTTGCAGTCAAGATGTTGGAGCCCAAAATTTTTGTTGTGTTTCACATCACTCTCATGTACCCTTAGAGGTTATTCAAAAATAAGTATGTTTTGCTAAGGTGCTAGTCTTCACTAGTAACAATGATGGGCCACAGTAATGAATTTTGCAACTATTCACTCACCTCTTAAGGTGCAAACTTAAAGAATGATCCAAAGTTTCACTCTTGAAGGACCAAACTCTAGATATTCTTAATTCAAATTTTTTTGAGATAGACTTTGATGGGAGTAACCTCTAAGATTTGCCTAGGCCTAGGCACTTCATCATGCCTAGACTACCTCATCTCAATAGTAAGAATTTAATAGAAAAATTTCACTTTTGGTTTGTCCTAGAGATAGCCACTTTGGTGTTTATTTGGGTTGATATGGTTACTCCTATTCTTATTTTTCCAACTCATTAGATATTTTCTCCTCCTCTATGAGAGTCCTACCTGTGAACCTCATTTCATTACCATATATAATCACAAGGATGATCATTAATTAGCCTTCAATTACTTAATTGCAAACATTAACACCCCTTATCATCTTTAAGTTAGTTTATTTCATAAAAAAATTAGCATTATCACTTCTAAGTTATCATAGTCAATTATTATAAGGTCCTAAGATAACTAAGCATTATTAATTTTTATGAATTTAATCCTTTATTAGGTTTAGCTACCTTTTGCCACTTGGAATGTGGGATGTTATAATTATTTAAAATATATGATTTGGTGTCCCCACAACATAGATCTTAACTTTGAAAGCTCACAAGATCTAAAATGGATAAAATTAAGTCTATGAGTCACTAGATATTGCTCTTAGAAGATTCTGGACTTTCAGAGGAACAAAAAATCCCTTATTGTTTAAGCATAAATGGTAAAAATGGACTCATTATTACATGTATTTATATGGTTTTTATATTGCATTGATACTACAGCATTAACAAGGATGCATCGATGTTGCTTCATTGATGTGACTCAAGTTGTAAAATTTCCCTCTAATTTCTACCTAATTTTAACAAATTTTTAAGCAAACAAGGTGATGAGAAACGAGGTACCCCCTATGCCCACCCATACTAATCACAAGCATTCACACATGATTCAGTCAAATTTGATGGACTTTATCGTTTCTAGCGCACTAGCCCTTTAGGAAGTGAATCTAGCCTTAAGGTGAATTGTTGTCTTCCCAATTACACTTGTGACATTTGTTGGTATGGTTAAGTGTAACTAAGACATTCAATTTTTATCATTTTTTTGTTTTATAGTTGGATGGTTGAATTGTAGATAAAAAGAGGTTGATTAACTAATCTAAATTAACTAATTAACTAGCATTTAACTAATCCTAACATAAGTATCCATTCCCACTTTTCATACATGTCCTGAACCCACGTATCCACTACTGGGTGACCAAGCACTACACTACTAGGTGTACCAAGAAATAATGCTACTGGAATTACGAAGCAAAAATGCATGGTACACTCAAAGCGGTCGTACTTATGTGTGTAATCTATCTAGCTTAATTGCTTATCTAATATAGTAACTAGAAAATAATTGATAATTAATTGAAAAAATTTAATGAATAATTAGAAATCAAAAATGCATAAATAAAATAGCTAATCTATCCAAAGTGCTGCAAGGTTTATCAGAAAGCTCATCTTTATTGTTGCACACACTATCATGCTTAGGTATAATAATGCTCGAATAAAGATCTATACACTTAATGACTCCTATTGCAAGCACTCGAGGAAAAAATTCTAACTTTCAAATGGAAAAAATGCAAGAGCTTTGCCACTACTAAAATATGGATTACCATAAATGTAGCTCATAGGAGTGTATTTATAGGTGATGGATAGGCACTACATCAATGAGGCCTTGTTAATGTAGGATAAGATGCATTGATAGGGCCTCGTCAACAAGGCCTTGTCGATGCAGTTAACCAACAATGACTCATCATACTCCCACAACTAAATGAAAACTCATCCTCAATTTCTTTTACAAAATTAAGAAGTTATGAGATTATTAACTGACTTTTCTTCAACAAAACAAATTGACTGATTTGAAAAAAAATAGAGTGCTTGAGTGTATGGATCAACACACTACAAAAATGGTGGTGTTCAAGATACAAAATTGAACACCATGATACAAATCTTCAAAAATTAGACAATGCGTTCCTTGATGGTGTGAATATTGTTGGAGAAGATCAAGTGGTCACCTTCACTAGCTTCATGCAATGGCAGTGGTTAAGGTGGCTATAGTTCCCCTACTACTATTATGACTTTAGGCAGGAGGTGGAAAGCATCTAGCAATGCTTTCATTTTCTCTTCCTTACTCCTAGGATCATGCACCATCCATGTAGCTTTCCCAATGTGGATCAAAATGGGCACATCCCAAGGACACAGGATTGCTGGAAACAACTCCTTGTCATTGAAAAACTAGATAGTGAATTATTTACATTCAATGTCAGATGCCTTGACTATGTCCTTCAGCTTTTGGTAGTCATTCATCTAACTAGATAGGTTCTCAGTGATAGATTTTTGATCTTGTTGATCTCTAAATCATCCTCTAAGAACTTTGAGTTTAGTGTTAGCAGTATCAAGATTTTTCTTGGTGTCCTTATGGTACTTGAACTTAGCCTCATATAGTAGATGCGAGCTAGCCACTTGCTTCCCCAATTTTGACTGTGGTTTTTCAGTAGTCAACATTGCCAAGTTTGCATAATGGAGATTGGCCAACTCCATGTACTATATCATTTCCTCGATTTACAACTTCTTCAAGTGGATATCTGCTTTGTTATAAGCATCAATCCCATCAAGGATGAGCTACCACATCTCTCTGCCTTGCTAGAGTTGCTAGAGGGCTTCATTTATCTTTGTCTTTGTCATCTAGATTTTTTTTTCATTCACTTATTTTTGCAAGCCAACCTAGTCCCTCTATTAATTCTTTACTTTCTCAAGTTTTAGAGCTTTGTTCTTCTAGGTAGTAATCTTAATGATAGACTTTTGTCACAAGGTGCATACCTCTTCCATTGACATATTGTGGTCCTCCATGTCAAATTTTTTTAGTTTAGTGTTAACTCTAGAAAGCTGCTCTTGTTGTTGATGAATGAATTCTTGCATTTGATCTCTCTAAGCATTAAAATTTCACAGAAGATGATTTTGCATAGTCAATGCTTCATTCTCTTGGTGCATCTAATTTAAGTCCTTTTTGATGGGATTTGTTTCAATTTTTATTATGGATTGTTTGAAGATGGTCATTACTTCTTCCTCAACATTCTAAAATCATTCTTGAAGCTATTTGATAGCTTCATTTATTATCACTATTGGGCTAAAGATTTCTTGTTCTGCAAGTTAAGCATGAAGTTTGACAACCTCCATGGCCAGGCATTGATTTTTCTCTTGGGTCATTTCTAGTTGTCCCTTCAAAATAATGCATCTACCCCTTGCATTCAATAGCTGCAATTGGGTTGTGGTGATGTTCTCCAAGAGATCTAAGATGTTCGGAGTTGGTTGCCCAGTTCTTACTAGTTGTTCCAGCAACTGTTTGTGCTAGGCTACATTCAATTTCCCATTGACTATGCCTATAGATGTCTGCATGTCTTGAAGTGCATATACATCTAGCATAATAATTGCATGTGCATTCAGTACTTTTGCTACATGGTCAACTACCACTTCTAGCATTGTCTCTTGCCCTTGGTGCTACATTACCAAGATAGTTTCCTCTTCACCTTCCTCCAACCACAACAAGAAAGTGGTAACATTCTCAGAGATCTCTGGGAATAGATGGCGTGTTGCTAGTGATACTATCACCTCTTGAGTGTTAGGATCTGACCTTGAAGGTAGCTGTGTTCTTTGAGCAGAGAAGATGGGATCACCTCTCTCTATCTAGTTGACTTTTCAGGCCACCTTGTTAAGGTGACTCATTACTGGGAGATACACAGATGGATTTGTCCCACTCATTCCTACTTATTTCTCTTGTTCACTTAGGAGCTATTCTCGGATTTGATGCAAATGCTCAAGGATTGCATGAGCCTTTGGTATTTTCTTCTAAGTGGGTGGTGGTGGAAATATCTCCTCTTCTTGAGTGATCATTAGCATATTGTCTTTTATGATTTTTGCCCATGAGGCCAAGGAAGCATGCCTGAAAGTATCATTAGAATAGTAAACAATTCCTGCCCTTTTGCAAAGTTTCCTAATGAGATATGGAAAGGGCAGGATCTTCCTTCCATGTTCATTCTCCTTGAAGTGTTTCTTGATCTCCAAATAGATCAGCTGTGGAAGGTTAACAGGAATGCTCAGGTGAAGAAAGTAGTCACTTTGCTTGGCCTCACCATTGGATTGGGGTGATAGGCCACAATCTTGAAATATATTTGCTCCACTAGTGTGAGCACACCATACTTCTTATAGTTCATCCCATAGCATCATTGGGTCCATTCCCTTTTTGGCTTAGGATCACCTTTTGTTGATATCTTTGTCAACTATGTTTCAATATTTGGCAACCCCAGTGCCTATGTTGAGTAGTGAAAAACCCCAAAATTCGAAGGTATGCTTGCTTCACTAGGTCTTTGCAATTCAAGTAGTGCCATGGCAGTCCTTCAGGAGATGGATGTTCTGATGTTCAGTCTATCTAGTTTGGCAAGTTTTCTACCCTAGGTGTTAATAGGCTAAATGGATTCTCCAGCCTGCCCACCTGAGTAGTTCACCTAGCCAACCGTGCACTTAGGAGCGATGTGTGGAATTTTTGGTGATGCTTAGAATGCACAAAACGCTTCAGCAAGTTTTCTAAGTCAAGGAGTTTTGCTACGCTACGCTACGCTATGTAGCGTAGCAGACTTTAGAAGACGTTTGCAGAAGCAAAGTGCTACACTATGCTATGCTACATAGCGTAGCACAGCCTAGCAAAAGCTAGATGATCAGTCCCCTTGCCCAACTTCAAGTCCTTTAGCAATGTCTCCTTTCGTTAGAAAGTGGTGAACTTGGCAAAAAGCAAGCCATGTTGGCCGCTATGCTACGTTGAGCTACATGGCGTAGTGCAGCGTAGCAATTCTACAAAAGTAACAGAGGGTAACTCAAAGGGCGGGATCAACAAGTTCACAAGTTCTGTAGTGAAAAAGGCAAATTTTGTAGATTGGAAACGTTTTTTGCAACTAAGGCCAGCTGTTACGCTATGATATGCTACGTAGCGTAGCGTAGCATAGAAAATATGCAATAAATAGTCAGCGTGCTTCAAAGGCTTTCAACACATGCAGTGAGACGCGTAACAAGATGCTACACTATGCCAACATGCTACGCTACAAAGCATAGCATAGCATAGCAAGCAGTTACGCTACATCAATGCACTTCATTTGCTTACACTGTTGGAACACATCTCTAAGTTATGATAGCGAAATTATGGCATGCTAGGCTCGCAATTATGTCATGGCAAGCTCGTAGTTACAATGGTCATGCACGCCCATGTAGTGCAGACAAGTCAACGCAAGCCTAGGGCATGTGGTGTCCAAACTACATCTTTCATGCACCCTTGGTCCTATAAATACCCCAATTGCAATATGGTTGGCTAGAAATTTTGTTGGCTGACAAGCAAAAAAGCTAACATTGTAACCTTGAGCATTGTAAGCTTTCTATTTGACATTATAAACAGTTAGCACTCTGAGTTGGCATTTTGTTCTGCTCTTTTCTACCACCTTGGTAGCACTTTGCATTGTTAACTCCTGAGTTCGTGTTGAAGCACACAGTCGTCTTGCTCTATACGTCTTGGTTACTCTCAGTATCTTTGCACTTCTCAGCACCGTGCAATTGATTGTATCCACCTTGACAGAGCAAAGTCATAACTTTGAAGTGGTGCATTTTCCTAAATGCATTTTACTTTTCTTTCCTACTTGTTGTCACATTTTATACAGTTTTCCATTCTTTTTTGCATTTGACATTTGAACATCGTTACTCTATGTTTCAAGTTTTATTTTCAAACTATCTATTTATGAAAGGTTATATTAACACTGACTAAGTCCCTATCTAATCAACTACACCATTCAGAACACCCCATTTCCATTTTTATCTAGCATGACCCTCGCGTAGATACAGGGTTAAGACTGTCAACAACCAATGACCTCTTAGTGTTTTCCAGCCACTAACGTTTTCGGTCACTATAGTTTTCTAGCACTAGATGAAGGGCCTTTTAATGTCCTTTTTGTGTTTTACAGTAGTCCTATAAGCGTTCTGCACCCTAATACGCATTGGCATAAACTTGACACCCATTTGTGATTGTTTACGCATCGTGCGGTGTAGATCGATCACCTCAACAGTTCCCCGGGAACCCTGCAAGACATAAATCCTCCGATCACTAGTTGACTTGTTTAATTTTTTTTTTTACGGTAGTCTTACACACATTCTGTACCCTATCACGCATTGGCATAAACTTGACACCCATTTGTGGTTGTTTACGCATTGTGCGATGCAGATTGGTCGCCCCGTCGGTTCCTTGGGAACCTGGCAAGACATAAAGCTTTTTTGATTATTCTCTGATTTCCTTGCTTTTCACATTTGAAAAATTATTTAGCTTAGTAAAAATAGCTTCCGCAACCACTGCTGCTAACACCTTCAATGTTCAAGGCATCACAGGTGCCGAACAACCACTCAACCCGATGCTGGAAACACGTCGATCCCTTAGGATCCAAAATTGGGGACCTAAGTGCTTGGCCTAGCAACATGAGCACTATAACTTCCTCTGTGCAAAGGTTCAGGTAAAAATTCCCTTGGATGTGCATGAATTCAAAGAAAAACGTAGCTTCGAGTTCGCTTACTATGATGGGAAGAAGTTTGTTCCCACTCTTAGCACTTCCATACCTTTGACATAGACAAATGAATGGCTTCAAGACCAGCTAATCCAGTTGGCTAGACTTAGGGAGCAATAGGACACAACGTCTAACCATGATGAGACTTTCCAGGATGGACAAGAGGAGCTCAATTCTCAATTTGATGGGGGAGGTCAGACCAACCCTGTCACAGTTCATTCTACCCAGTCTTTCTGGGCCAACCCATTGTTTGTCATTGCTCCCTTTGTGATCACGCCTACGCTCCCGCAGCCTACAACTACACCTACAATGGGTAGCCATGTCACCTTCCCAACATATCAATGCCCTTATTCCCCTATTTCATTTGCAGCAAATATGCCTCTGCAAACCAGTCATCAGTCCATTCCTATAGCACATCACACAACAATCACGACTACCCTATCACATGTTCATATTGTACCTACTTTACAGTCGTACACAACTTCCGTTTCCATTTCTATGTTCACATCAGTCCCACCTATCGTGATAGGCCTGGGCTCATCCACATGGTGGATCCCATTCACTTCTTCACCTATTCCAAAATTGTCGCAGATGTCTCATTATGTTCGCCATCAGACCTACCAAACCCCGCAAACGGTACAACCCAACACAAGGCTATGGTCTGTTCCACCAATGACACAAGCAGTCTATATGGTAGCCCAACTTGCAATTGCTGCTCCAATAACACCACCTACTGAGTGGTGGACAACATAAGTAGCACTGTTCGCAGGGGCCACCCTAATGGTACCACCGATGGGTCACACCACCACCCCTGCCATTCCATAGATGGGAGCTACCTCAGTAGTTCTCCAACCATCTACAATGTTGCAAGGTTTGGATCAAGCATTCTAGCATATCCAAACCCTTACCAAGGAAATAAAATGCCTCAAAGTTGTTGGGTCTGACACGGTATAAGTCATGGACTTTTACCAGGATGACCCTATTAGCCCTGCAATCCCCACGTTGATGTTACCCCTAGGGATGTCCCTCCCCAACTTCACAAAGTACAATGGGGAAGGAGATCTCAATGCACATCTTGTTACCTTTAGGTATGAATTCCTTTTGTTGCAACAATGGCCGCACATGATTATCCGTGTCTTTGCTATGTCCCTAGTCAGGAAAGTGTTGGATTGGTACCGTGCACTACCACACTCATCTATTTCAACTCTAGAGGAGCTCATGACCCAGTTTGTGATGCACTTCAAGTATAACTTGAAGGTAGAAACCACATTGGACCAGTTGATGAGTGTGAAGCAGGATCCTCTAGAACCAATCCAGAAGTTCATCCAGCGTTGGAGTGAAACCCTTAATGAAATCCGCAAGCCCATCATGGAGGCCCACTTGCTGGCCATTTTTAAGAGTGTAGTGAATGACTTCATCAAGTCTAAGCTATACTACCTTGCCCCTCGCACTCTTAGTAAAGCCTTCTCTCAAACTAAGAGTATACAGGATGTAGCTGAAGCGAGTAAAGACCTGACCTACATTGCCTACAAAAACACCTTCACAAAGAAGGACAAGGGTCAGGCCCCAACAACCACAGTGGCTGTTGTGGTGACTGAGGCCAAGCCCAAACTTGGTAACAATGGTAACAAGAACAAGAAGAAATTAGCCACACCTATAGCCAATCCCACGCCCAAGCAAGGAAATGTGCCGCAACCTTCCGTATCCACACCTGAGACATCTGCACAATCCAAACCGAACTTTGAGCCTAAAAATTGCTCAAAGTATACCCCACTGCCTCTTAAGCCTTCAAAACTGCTGAAGTAGCTACTGACAGTGGGGCACATCCAAAACAAGCAGATGTTGGAAGAAGGAATCAGGAGACATCAATGCTACTGCGAGCTCCTTAGGAAACCCTCTTTGGCCCTACCCAATGATCCCTCAGTTCTCAAGGATTTCAGGCTAGACAAGTTTTGTGACTATCACAAAAAATGTGGTCACAACATAGATTACTATCTGGCATTGAAAGATGACATCCAAAGGATGATTGATCAAAGGACACTGATGTTGGACGGAAGCAACCCAGTATGCCCTGAGAATCAATCTCTGCATGTCTACATGGACGCCCTCAATGCCAATAACACTGGTTATGTTATCAACACCATCAACATTGATAGTGATCCTAGACCACCCTAGCAGCCGTTCGTGGTCCGTGTGCCTCAACGTAGCGCACCAACACCACCAGCAGCTGGCCAAGGTTCGTAGCAGCCATTTGTCCTGAGAGTCCCTCCCTGGACATCCACCTCCACGTCACCTATTAGAAAAAATATGCCACCCATTCCATTAACATTGTTAGTCCCTTTCATCATCAGGGGGTCGACTCATTCGACAGCCCTTGTCTTGCGCAAGACAGTTGAACAACCTTTTCATCCTAAAAAATAGGAAGTGTGTTTTGTAGGTGAGACCTCAAGAGGAACTACCACCCCAGGAATTTCCAAGCCTACATCTTCACCACCTATGTCCACACCCTTATCACCAAAGAGGGATGTCACTATAACCATACAGTTTACACCACCCTGCTAAGAAGGGTTTGAACCCATACCCAAAATCACCCCTCCTTGGGAAATTCGTCTTGTGGGATGAATAGAAGAGGAGAAAAGTGGTGAACAGGGGAGCGACCAGGACCTCGTAGATGTCCTTACTCAAGTCAAACAAGCTCTAAAATAGAAAAACACTACATTGAGCTTGTACAGCCTAATCATGACTTCTGTCCCACACTGCAAGGCTCTGATCCGCATGCTGACAGTAATTCCAATTAGCAAAGACATGCCAGCGGAAGAGGAAGCGATCCACTCGGTCATGCCTCCCTCTGCACCTATAGAGCCAGAATTATCCCAATTGACTTTCAAGGATGATGCCATTAGGGAAGATCCCAAAAGGGGCTAGGTGACTATAGCATCCCTATTCATCACAATTTGGGTCAGCCAACACTGGATCTGAAGGGTACACGTTGATGATGGGGCTACCACAAACGTCATCTCCTTCCCTATTGTGGACAAGTTGGGATTGGTTGACCAGATGAAATCCACAACGATGTCATGCCTGAGGTCATTCAATGGGATGCAGGTTGTGGTGAAGGGCACAGTCCACATAGACTTCGTGGCAAGGGATCAGTTCCCCACAAACGTGACATTTGTCGTGGTTGAGGAGATGCCCGAGTTTAACCTGATGTTGGAGAGATCATGGTTAGCACAACTTAGGGCTGCCTCTTCACCCATTCATCAAGAAATCCACCTACCATATGTAGGGAGGGAGGTGGTAATCTATGATGATGGGGTAGCAGAACAGGCTATCAACAACGTAGACATGGAGTAGGGCTCAGAGGTCATAACCTCTGAGAATGAAATACCTGCTTACACACGCACTAACCATCCAGTAGGGGAATTGGCCTAGCAAGCTAGTTTCCAAAGTGAAAGCATGTGGACTAATTTGCCCTTCCAAGTGGGGGACAATGATGCAAACGAAGGCCCTGGCAAAGTGCCTCGGCCTTACGTTCTGCTCAACCCATGATGGGTCAANGAGGCACTTTGCCAGGGCCTTCGTTTGCATCATTGTCCCCCACTTGGAAGGGNAACCCATGATGGGTCAAGAAGCAGCTATGCCTAGTGTAGCAACCCCACTACTTCCTGCCCAAGCATTGTCCTTATGCATTCACACCAGGGCTCGAAATGGCCTAAAACTAGCAATGGCCTGGGATGACCTAAAACTATGCTACGCCATGGCCCAAAATGGCCTAAAACTAAGCACACCAAAACTATGCTACGCTATGTCCTGAAATGACTTAAAACTAGCAGAGGCCCAAAATGGCCTAAAAATAGCACATAAAAGCATGAAAATACATAAGTTGGTGTAGAATCAAATTCTATTCTCAAAATTATCTTTTTTTATTTACAACTATTGTCTTTCAAACAATGTTTGCAAAAATTTTACAAAAATTGAAAATTTCAAAAAAAAATCCAATGTTATCATGGGTTGTCTCTGCCCACATCATCTTCATCACTCGCTTCTGCATCACCTCCTTTTGCATCACCTTCCCCTGCATTGTCCTCTACCAACTTTTCATTCCTTCCCTCTATGGGCTTTGTGCCCTCATCCAGAGCTTGCATTGTAGAAATGAAGTGGTCGGCTAAAGCAACGCATGCAAGCTACAACAGAGCATAAGCATTAACACAGTAGGAAGCAACTAACCTGAGAAGGACCTGTGTCTATCTCAAAGGGTATCTGATCTAAATTAAGCCTAAGGTGACGCCAGACCTCCTCTATCATGATATCCACCCAACACTTGTTGCTTGGTTCAGCCTTCGCAATAGTTCTCTCCCTTTCAGCGATCGTCCACCTCAGTGGTCTAGGAGAAAAGGAGGTGGTTGCAGTCTCTCCTATGGGAAGGTCCACTTTCCACTTAGGAGATTTCATAACCTTTATGTACTCTTTGAACTTGGCATAGGCCTCAGAAGCATCAATAGCATTTGCAAATGCTTTATACGTGAATGCCTCCACAAGAGCATCCTTGTATAGTTTACGATAGGTGGCATGTTCCAGTTTATACATATGTTTATGGTTTTTCTAGGACTACCCCCATTCGTAAACCTGACACTTCTAGGCCAACAAGTCCATTTGCATCCGTTGTTCTATTATTTCATGGATGGCTTCGACGTTCTGACGTGCGATTGTCTAAAATCTGGCATAATCTATCATAGCTATGCACCAGTCCTCATTATTAGTGTCACGGGCTATGAAGAATTCGTTCCTTGACTTGAGATCCTCCACCTTGGTGCTCAAGTTAGCCTTCTCTTGCTCAGCTTTTTGGACTCGTTTCCATAGGTCCTCGTTGACATGCTTATACTTCCACAAGGAGCATGCTGAGTGCAAAGCACATTTGCAAGCCTCGTCGTATATGCGACAAGACACCTCGGTCACTTTAGGTGGAAACGTAGGCATGACATTGACTTTCAAAGGCCATGATGGGTCCCATTTGAGTTGAGAGGCTGCCATGACACAAAGAGCATGTCAGTCACATTAGTGTAGCAAAGTTAACAAATTCAAAAATTCTAGCACAACAACATGAGAGCACCTAACACTACTACTTACCCACTTTAGGGTCCACCTGCTAGAGGTAGCTAATCATGTCATCGACGATTCCCTACATAAACATAAACTTATCAGGGATCTCGGCCCATGATTCCATAGGAATCGGAGGGGATCCTACAACATCAACAGTGGTACCTATCATATAACTAAATGCGTTAGTGACAGTCAAAATGGGTTATGAGAAGGTAGACATATTTCCAAACTCACCAATGTCCAATTGTAGTCTCCCTTCCTGTTGATGTAGAAAGATGATAGCAACCTTGGCAGATGTCCCTGCCAAGTTTGTACGAGCCTCTTCTTCATGGTGCCTTTCCTTTTGAGAGACCAACATCTTTTTTATTCAAGGGAGACTCCTCTTCATCTCCAAAAATTCCCTCCTTGTTAGTAGGAGGATTCTACCTAATAACAAGAGCCCCTGCCTTAGCGGCAGGAGCTTCTTTCCTTTTGACCAAGGCCCTTTCGTCCGAGACTGGGGCCTCCGTGTCTTTATTCGTTGCCCCCGTCTTAGGGGTTGATACTTCTTCATCGCCTTCTTCTTCTTCCTCTTCTTCTTCTGGCAGCAAAGAAACATGTTTGCATTAGCTCAAAATAGGTTAGCTTAAAGTAGGTGCTACGCTATGCTACGCTATCTAGCGTAGCACAACATAGTAGGCATTAACAAAGTAGGCAAAGAAATAGACATGAACAAAAGTGTTTACCAATGGGGGGTTGCATCCTTTGCAGTTTAAGTAATAGTCTTTGCCTCTCCTCTTCCTCTATGAGAAGGGTTTCCTTAGCTAGAGGAGGCCTCTTCCGCTGTAACTTACTGGCCATAGTCTCGGCTATGAGACATTTCCCCCACGACATGCTACCGACTACAGCAGGGGGCATCTCTCCTACGCTGTCTTGGCCAAGATAGTTGCGGGCCACCTGATCCTTAGTCGTCACAGAGAATTACTCCCCAATTATTTTTGGGTGATCTTGGGCTTAGGTGGTTCAGATGATCTGGTAGATCCACAATTTGGAAATTTAGTTGTGATTTTGCATGACCCAGGCTCCATTCTCTTGAACCACCAGAAACTCCATGAAATGCTCCAGACAGGCTATGTAAAAGGCATAATGTATATTGGAACAAGACTCCGATTTCTTATGGAGCCCCAAGATTTTGGTCTACAAGCCTTTACATAGAAACTTGGCCCAGTTATAGTGAGCCCCCTCTTCCATGAACTCACGCATTACCCAAGCCTGCTCAATCCCCAGGACCTTCCCTTGGGAAAGTAGCTGGGGGAATGCGCAAGCACGGAAGATAGGGTAAACCTCCTTGGCGGGTCCTGCTTTCAGCTTCTCCATAGGGGGCCCCTTTCACTCCTTGGTAATCCTTAACCACTCCTAAATGTCCTTATTTTGAAAGCTCAGCTCCCTCTTGCCCTTTGACCCTATGAGAACTCCATCAGTGGGGACACCGAAGAGGTCCATGAATAGTTGGTTGTTGACTTCAATGACCACCCATACGCCCTGTATGCGCATGCGGAAGTGGCCTACCTTGTCAAAAAAGAAGTCAACTAGGGAGAGCATCTTGGAAGTAGGAACGCTTGGATTCGGGGTCAGGAATAGGTCCATGAGCCTAGTCTTTTGGATATTCTGGACCAAGGACTCTGAAGCCACATTTTTTATCCAGCATTGGCTTGTATCTACTTCTCTGTACTTGAAGTAGATGTTTGCCTCCTATGTATCGGTAGTTACCACCATCACCTCCTGGGACTTCTTTGCCCCTATAACAGTTTTCACAAGAAATGTTTAGCATAAAAATGTAGAAAACCCAAAGATTGCAAAGGCACTTAAGCATGCAACACTTACTATTTAGCCTACCAGGTCTGTACGGTAACAGGATGGTAGAAGATTAACTAAGACTTGTTCAACGGTGATCGGTTTGAAGGGTGCCCATCCCTCATCCAACCAATCACACTCCTTGCATCTACCATAAGGAATGGGGTATAGGTCTAGGTAGGTATGGTACTCACCCCTACATTGACCAATCACACCTGCACGCAGGTTCTTAGCAGAAGAGAACTCCTACAGGGCTATCCATGCTGTAGTCAGTAGACTCATTCAGTTGTGAAGCCCTTCCTTATTGATGTAGAACCTGGTAACAAAAACATACTGCTAACGTTTGGCTAATCTAGCAAGCGTCGCATAATACAGCGAAACAAGGCTACAAAACTCACCTGCCAGCACAGTAGACAATTCCTGGTGGGTTTTGGAAGCATGTTGCCATATAACGTGCAACGAATAGTGTGTTGTAAGGATGGGAGCAACTGTACTCAAACATATTCTAGATCTAGGCCAAACACCTCAACTCATTGCGACATTGACTGGATCCTTCCCCCTGCTTGCTAATGATTGCCCCATCCATCAAAAAACTTAGGATGCCCCAGCTTGCCCTAGGCAATAGGGCTTCTATTATGACGACCGCCTCTTCCTCCTCTAGGTATGACCAAACGATCACACTGAAGTGTTGGAGGAGGTATTGTAGGAACTCTTGTGTTCCTTTCCTGAACTAGACCCCTACTCCTCCACACGTATATGGGGAGGAGGAGCATTGACCATAGGTTTGCTTACGTAACACAAGACCCTTGCAATTTCTAAGATAATCAGAATTGGTCTTAGCCCCATCCTGCATAACACAACCAACAAGTGTTAACATCATGACCAAGTGCAGTGCTCACGTAGAATAACAACACCTAACACCTTAGCATATAGTGTAGCATAACCCTCTTCCCACACATAGCGTAGCAAGAACATGAAAGTGATAGCGTAGCAAAAATAGCCTAGTGTAGCAATAAAGCGATTAACCCTAACAGGATGATTAACAATATGCCTTGACAAAATACATGTCACATTGTCGCATCACGCATGGCCAAACCCTCGTGAGGGTCCTACACTACACCATTCAAAAGCTAAGTAACTTAAACTATCCAAACCCCCACAATTGTGACAACTGCAGCGGTGGTGGTTTAGGTGGCCTTGCATGCAACGATAGCATAGCATTTATGCATCCATCACGGTTGAAACAGCAACAACGATAATGCAAAGGCCAAAACAATGGCAACACAATGACAAAAAACATGGATAACTAAAACTGAATCACAAAATGAAAGAAAAAAATAAAAAAATGATAACAGAATCACAAGGAAGCAAAGGAAGCATAACAGCCTATTGAGTCAACGACATGTCCTCCTGCACCACGACATGCACTTGTGTCACACACCCTAGTGTTTCCTTTACCTCCTTGACCTTTGCGAGTGCCAAGTGAGTACATTTCTTCTTTGAAGCCATTGTCCTGCTTGCAGGCTTTTCCTCATTTCTATGCAAAAACTTACCTTGCTCATTGTTAGCATAATCGCTCTACGTTCTAAAATTACTTTATGCTCTAAATATGGGCTCTATGCTCTTACGGTGAGAATGACAAGCTTACTAGGGTTTAATCCCTATTTATGGGCATAATGGTGAAGAGGAGAAACTTGCCACTCTCTCTCTCCATTTAATACAGGGTTTTCCATGCAGCATAGCATGCCCACCACAACATCGTAGCACTGTTGGCAATTAAAATGAACACATCAAGGTAAAAGATCTTGGCATGCTTCAAGCTAACTGTTTGCTTTTCCAAAAAATGAAAAAAATATATATTTTTTTGTTACGGGTCCGAAAAGACCTTAAACTAGCAACCCCAGCGTATTTGTAACTTTCGCAGTATGAAAAGACCTTAAACTAGCATCCTTAGCGTACCAGCGACTTTAATGGTCTGAAAAGACCTTAAACTAGCAGTTTTGATCTATTGCATATTCGCAGTCTGCAATGACATCAAGCTAATAGTTTCACATTTTCACGTTGGCAGTTTTGTAGTTTCACATTCTCATATTAATAGTTTTACATTTTGCCTTTTAGCAATTCTACATCTGCATGCCTCAGTGGTTTGCCATGACTTTAAACTAGAAAAATCCTAATCTTTATGTCATACCTCGCTAGTTACATCTCATCATTGCTTTGCAAGTTTTTGTTATACACGGTTACTACCAATAGGTGCCTCTTAACTAGGCTTTTATCTCATTTTGGCAGGTTGAGCAAAAAAATGGAAATCCATCACGATCTCTCCACACTTTTAGCTTTAGCAAGTCCACATGGCAAGCTCACAAGATAATTGAACCAAAACTTGATTGACTGGGGGTCAACCATACCTAGCACTATAGCATCCTTGGAAACATCCCCAGACTGGCCCGAGCATCTGGTCTGAATCCTAGATTTAGAGTTTGGGGATGTAACTGAGGATCCTCTCATTGAAATGCCTGTGACAATGTCCAATGGGGAAGTAAAAACATTAAAACTTAGCTCCCTCCTAGATGCATAGATGCACAAAAATGTAGCCAAGATTCTACAAGACAACATCAAAGTCTTCACATGATCATATAGTGACATGCCAGATTTAGATCCGTGGCTGATACAACACAACATTGTCCTAGACCCACGCATGAAGACAGTTAAGTAGAAGGCTCGTAAGGTTAAACCAAAAATTGCACTAGCCATAAGAGATGAGATCACCAAGCTATACCAAGTTGGTTTCATCCGCGTAGTTGATTACTTGGAATGGGTGTCCAACATTGTTGTGGTTTCTAAGAAAATGGGAGGAATACAAATTTGTATAGACTTCCAAGATCTGAACAAAGCAACAATCAAAGACGATTTCCCACTTCCAAGCATTGATTAACTCATCGACACTATGGTTGGTCATGCCTTGTTATCCTTCATGGATGATTTCTCTAGCTACAACCAAATTCACATCAACCCAGAGCATTAGCTAACAACAACCTTCATGACCCCATGGGGTACCTTTTGTTACACCATGATGCCTTTTGGGCTTAAGAACACTGAGGCAACCTACCAATGAGCCATGACTTACATCTTTAGCGACTACATCCTAGAAATGCTAAAAGACTACGTGGATGATATAGTGGTCAAGTCCAAAGAAGCCACTGATCACCCACGCGATCTAGGGGTAGTCCTTAAGTGTTGTCAAATGCATGATTTACACCTTAACCCTAAGAAGTGTGTCTTCGGTGTGAAGACTGAATGCATGTTAGGGTTCATAGTATTGGAGGCTGGAATACGAGTGGACCCTAACAAAGTTGAGGCCATCGTCAACTTGGCACCTCCTACAAACCTTAAGGAGTTACGTGGTTTGCAAAGTAGGGTACCATTCATCCAAAGGTTTATAGCAAAGTTGACTGACAGGTTACACCCCATGCAACATCTTCTAAAGAAAGGGGTTAACTTCAAATGGATAACCTAGTGTCAACAAGCCTTTGATGACTTGAAGAAAGAGCTTTTGCACCTCCCAACTGTGCATCTGCCACAGAGAGATAAGCCTTTCTTCATCTACCTTGCCACCTTTGACACATTTATCATAGCACTATTATGTTAGAAATGAGACGACGGATCTAAGATACCAGTGTATTATCTGAGTCATGCATTAATAGCGCATGAGGAAAAATGCAATGAAGTGAGGAGGAATTATCTTGCCTTAGTGTTTGCGTTAAAAAAGTGAAGGCACTACCTATTTCGCAGTACAATTAACATCATTTGCAAAAGAAACATACTTCGAGCTATTACTAACAACATGTATGAAAGTAGTAGGATAGCCCAATGGAAAGAAATAACCACAGAGTTTGACTTATACTATCTGAGCCAATCATTGACGAAGGGTCAAGCCATAGCGACCCAACTTACAGCCTCACTCGTTGATGACTAGACAACCATAGATTGCAAATTCCAAAATGAGAATGTTGGCACTATCAACGCTGTCCCATCGCACTTGGAAGCAACTTTACACTTCGACAACACCTCAACCGCACGAGGAGGTAGTGCAGCTATCATCATTAAGTTCCCCTTTGGGGAAATGCACCTGTTTACTTATCGTTTCATGTTCCCCTGCACCAACAATGTGGCAGAGTATGAGGGGCTACTTAGAGGCCTCTTAGCTGCCCAAACACTGCGCATACAACACTTGGTGATTCACAAGGATTCACAACTAGTTATGAATCAAATCACTAAGGTCTATGCTTGTAAAGATATGCACCTGCAACCCTACTGCGATCTAGCAAAAAACATGCTTAAGCAATTTGCAACCACAGATGTGCAACACGTTCCATGCAATGAGAACACCATGGTAGATGCCTTAGCCACCCTAGCACTAAATATTTCACCATGCTTGTTTGCAAGTCTGCCAAATTTGATTGTCGAATGTATTGAGCCTATCACTCAGGCAGGACACGTGGCCTCTATCAATGCTGTGGATACCCAGGAGTGGTACGCCAACATTAACGTCTACCTGCAACATGGCGAATCCCCAAGCAGGCTGACATCTACCCAGAGAGATGTGATCTACAAGCATGCCTAACAATATATGCTCATGGGAAATGATGCCCTGTGTAGATGTTCCTATGATGGGATATTGCTGGCATGCATGGGTGAAGAGTAGGTGCAGAAGGTGATTAATGAAGTACATGAGGGACTATGTGGTGGACACATAGCAGCTAGGCCTATGGTTGTGAAAATCAGATGCCTAGGGTACTACTAGCCCCATATGGAGCATGACTACATGTTAAAAGTCAAGACATGTGACACGTGCTAGAGATATGAAAATCTCATACACGTTTCACCTACGGAGCTGCACCTAATGCAGATCATGTGGCCTTTCCAATGATGGGGACTAGACCTCATAGGACCTATCATTCCTAAGTCCTCTATAGGGCATAGCTTCATTATCACCATCACTGAGTATTTTACTAAGTGGGTGGAAGCTATCCCCCTGAGGAAGATGACATCTCAGCAGATCTGCCACTTCATCCTGGACAACATTGTGAAAAGGTTTGGGCTTTCAATGACTATTGTAATTGACAATGGACCATAATTCAGTAGTATAAAAATGCAAACCTTCTATAGTAATCTAGGCATTAGGTAATCATTCTCCTCCCTGTATTACTCGTAGGTGAATGGACAGGCAGAGGATACAAATAAGTCCATCATCAACTTGCTGAAGCAGATGCTTAGCAAAAACAAGAGGCGATGGCACGAGCAAATTTTTTATGTTCTATGGGCCTACAGAACAACATGCAGGACTGCGACAAGTAAGATTCCTTATAGTCTTGTTTATGGATCTGAAGCTGTGTTGCCTCTTGAGTTGTAGGTACTGTCACTCTGAATGATCCTATCTGATGTCATGAGCGAAGTCCAGAACAACGAGTCAAGAATTATCGACCTTGACTCAATAGAGGAGGAGCATGCACAAACACTGAGGCACATAGAGTACTACCAAAGCAAGCAATAGAAAAAACATCATGCAAACCCACATTGATGACCAATACAGAAGGGAGACCTCATCCTCAAAGCCATCCATGAACATGTGAGAAAATTCTCAACCAATTGGGAAGGCCCGTATATGGTCACCAAAGCCTTTGGGAATGGAGCCTTCAAGTTGGCAGACATGGACGACAATGAGTTCGCAAACCCAGTGAATCACTCGTATCTCAAGATGTACTACATCTGAAGCATGAACATGGTAAGCATTTTCTGCTATGACGTAAAACTAGCAAAGTTGGCAATTGTCCGCTATGACGTTAAACTAGCACAACTCGTCCGCTATGATGTTAAATTGGCACAGCTCATCTGCTATGATGAAAACCTAGCACAACACATCTACTATGACATTAAACTGGCACATACGGTCTGCTAGGACCTTAAACTAGCACAGCGGTTCATTGTGACCTTAAACCAGCAGACGATCTACCAGGACCTTAAACTGGGTTCATGACACGTCCTCAGCATGCATCTACGTCAAGTACACACCAAGCGACCATGCATAATGTCGATGCAGGGTGGGACGTTGCAGTTCCAGAACACAGTTCATGATGCACTAAGAACATGATTTGGAACATATGTAACACCATTGCCCCTAGCATCTTGTTGATCCCCCAGAGATGTCGTATGACATCTCACTGATCCCTTGGACCTACTGTCACCACAGTCGATCACCCTGATGGTAGATCCTTGGTCAATGCATGTTGCTGGAGTTTCAGCAGTATTTTGGCCTAGCCACAATATTGTTACCCTGCAGCTCCCTACCAACGTCTGGGCTCAAATGACACTTAGCTATGAGGTGGCTGATCCCATAGCTGAACTGAGAATGCATGCCTTTGGCAGGGATTCTAGAGCATCCGCACTCATAGTAACTCCTTGCTCCTTCGATGCTAACTCCTCCACACTGATGCTGCTGAGGCCGCTACTGACCTTCCTTGTTTGGACACCATACACCAACAAAGGTGTCCAAGAGCTTCAACAATGTCTGTAGCGATCAAGACCTTTACCCTTGCTTTGCATCATGGCCATTTTGCTCTCTATTGTGTTTACGAGGCATCGGCCGAAGGTATGTCTTGCCATAGCAGTAAATGGTACGACATCGCGAAGTGAGTGTCTCGACTAGCTTTGCTACTTCAGAGTGCAAATTTCATGACGTGCGTAACACAGCTCACCGCATGGGAAGCATCTATAGGAAGGCCAAAACCATACATGGATGTAACTCAACTCATCCTGGGAAAGAAACACCTATCCTACGAGAGGTCGAAGGTCAGAAAAAGTAAAGATGAAAATGCGAACAACTCCCTCATGAGCACTCCAACGAGGGACTCTGCTAAGCCTCATCTTTATCCTTTTCTTGAACTTCCTTCTTCCCTGCTTAGCCCTATCCCCCTCACAAAAAACTAATGTAATACTCTCAAGCATAGCTAAGAGACATCTTGACGATCACCAAACAACAATATTAGTGTTTTGTCTTTCATGGTATTTCATATTCTTTGTCAACTTCTCTTGGGCCCATCCTCCAGACGTCAACAAAGAGGGGCCAATGAAACACCCCAAAATTCGAAGGCATGCTTGCTTCACTAGGTCTTTGCAATTCACATAGTGCCACGATAGTCCTTCAAGAGATGGATGCTCTGATGTTTAGACTGTCTAGTTTGGAAAGTTTTCTACCCCAGGTGTCAATAAGCTAAATGGATTCTCTAGCCTGCCCACTTGAGCAGTTCACCTAGCCGACCGTGCACTTAGGAGTGATGCGTGGAATTGTTGGCGGTGCTCAGAATGCAAAAACCACTTTAGCAAGTTTTCTAAGTCAAGGAGTTTTGCTATGCTACGCAACGCTATGTAGCATAATAGACTTCAGAAGACGTTTGCATAAGCGAAGTGCTACTCTATGCTATGCTATGCAGCGTAGCAAAAGCTAGAAAGTCAGTCCCCTCACCCAACTTTAAGTCCTTCAGCAATGTCTCCTTCCATCAGAAAGTGACGAACTTGGTAAAAAGTAGGCCATGTTAGCAGCTATGCTACGCTGAGCTACATGGTGCAGTGTGGTGTAACAATTCTACAAAAGTGATAGAGGGCAACTCAAAGGGTGGGATTAGCAAGTTAGCAAGTTCCACAGTGCAAAAGGCAAAGTTTGCAGATTGGCAACGTTTTTTGCGACTAAGGCCAGCTACTATGCTATGATATGCTACATAACGTAGCATAGCATAGAAAATATGCAATAAATAGTTAGCGTGCTTCAAAGGCTTCCAACACATGCAACGAGACGTGTAAGAAGATGCTACGCTACAAAGCATAGCACAACGTAGCAAGTAGTTATGCTACATCAATGCACTTCATCTTTTTGCACCGTTGGCACACATCTCCAACTTTCGACAGCACAATTATATCATGGTAGGCTCACAATTACAGTGTGGAAGGCTTATAGTTACAATTATCATGGATGTCCAATGGTCATGCATGCCCATGCAGTGCAGACAAGTGAACGCAAGCCTAGGGCACATGGCGTCCAAACCACATCTTTCGTGTGCCCTTGGTCCTATAAATACCCCAATGAGCAATGCTCGAAAGGGGGTTTTTTGGTAATTTGGTCGGCTGGCAATTTTGTTGGCTGACAAGAAAAATAGTTAACACTATAACCTTGAGCATTGTAAGATTTTTGTTTGACATTACAAATAGTTAGCACTCTCAGTTGGCATTTTGTTCTGCTCTTTTCTACCACCTTGGTAGCATTTTGCATTGTTAACTCCTAAGTCCACGTTCAAGCACACAGCCGTCTTGCTCTGCATGTCTTGGTTACTCTTGAGATCTCTACACTTCTCAGCGTTGTGCAACTGATTGTATCCACCTTGATAGAGTGAAGTTGTAGCTTTGAAGCGGTGCATTTTCCTAACTGCATTTTACTTTGCTTTCCTACTTGTTGTCGCATTTTATACATTTTTCCATTCTTTTTTGCATTTGAGATTTGAACATTGTTACTCTATGTTTTAAGTTTCATTTTCAAACTATCTATTTATGAAAGGTTATATTAACACTCACTAAGTCCCTCTCTGATCGACTAGACCATTCAAGGCACCCCGTTTCCATTTTTATCTAGCACAGCCCTTGCGTAGATACGGGGTTAAGACTGTCAATGACCGACAACCGCTCAATGTTTTCTAGCTTCCGACGTTTTCGGTCGCTACAAGTAGGACACTTGAATGTCCTTGATTTTTACAATGAACCCTAGCCTTCAACTACTCCAGAAGAGATAGGTCTCTCCCATGTACAATTCTCCACTAAACGTGATGACTAGCCACATGGGAGAGGCTTGCAATTGTGTCTTGACATACTCTAGAGCTTTCTCCAAAAATGGCTCAAAGTTTATCTCTTAAAGAACTGATCTTTGGATTTCTTAGGACTTGATGATGTCTAGGAAAGCTTGAGTTATAGTGACCTCAAGCCTTGGCACTGGTCCAATCACTTCTCCTTGTTGGCATTGTTTTGCAAGTACTTCTTCCTTTGAAATCTATTAAAAGGATTCCACTTTAGGCTCCTCTTGAAAGGTCTTATTGCATGGGTTTCCTCTAGTAGTTCTTGGCCTTGTTCTTGCTAGCCCATTCTAGCTTTGGGTCATTTCTTCCATGGTTGTGAGGGTTCTCCTTCCTGTGGACATTTTTGTTTGAGTGCCATCTATAATCACAATAAAACCATGGATTAGCAATCATTGTGTAAACTTAAAACAATTGGGATACCTTAACTCTTGTGAATAGTTACACTTGGCTAAGCTATGATTATGGTTGATTTAATTAACCCAATTATAATTTATTTTATATGTTATTATGAATAATTCATCTCGAAGGTTGTTGGAAGGGTTAATCTTGGAAAAAAGTTAATGTTTATATATGGTTAAGGTTATTAACCCATTGGGGAAGTTAGAAAGAGTTTTTAAAAATTTCATTGGAAACCTTAATGTTTGTGGCCCCCACGATAAAGATCTTACCTTTAGTAAGTGTAGGATCAAAAAATAGAGTGATTTGGACAAATGGTTGGGAAGTTATGAGCTTTAGAATGTTTTGGGCTCTGAAAAATTACAAAAATTCCTTGTGTGTTATGAGAAAATTGAAAAGAATTTCAAAGTTGGGGCAGTATATATAGTATTTTTGTACTATGCTGATGAGGCCTCATCGATGGGGCCTTGCTGATGCCATTGGCTATGTTGACAAGGCCTCATAAATGTAGCTATTGACCACCATTGACATCCATTGACTTTGGTCAAACTTTCAAAATACAAAGAATTTTTCAATGAAATTGGGATCAAATGAAAGCTTAGAAAACTAAGAATAGTATGAAATCATGAGAAGAGGACATTGAAGTTCATAAGTTTGAGAAAATTGAGAAAAATTAATTTAATGAATGAATGTGATGAGAGATTAAGGAGTACAGAGCATTTTACGCAATTGAAAATGTGAAAAATAGGATTGTAGCAATGTCAAAGGTAAGGAACCTTAACCAATCAAGCTAAGAGCTATGCAAGTGGATCCTCCCCATAGTAAGCTCATGCTCTTTTTTCCCTTTCATAATCTCAACTAAGGAGTTTGTGGGCCCCATAGTTGATTTAATGATCATGACAAGATACAGACCAACCCTAAGAATCCATTCAAGAATCCCAACACATCAAACTAAGACATAGCGCATAACATAGAACTTGGCAGTGAGGTGAGTTATGGTAGCATGGATAGATGTTAGAGAGGGTAGAATGGAGTTCCAAATTAAGGTCATAAGAAGTCCCTTATGAAATTTGTGGTTAAAATGAGCCGAAACGTTCCATCCTTAGTCCAGACTAAAACCATCCACTTTTGGTGACTTCGCATCGCCACTCTAAGATTGATCCATCCACTTGAGACACAAGAGTGTCCCTGCAAGATAACCACTATTCCAAAAAGAGGAGAGAGAAAAGTAGGAAGTGAGAGAGAGAGGGCCTTAGTTAGAGGGAACCTTCAAGCATAGGTGCATGTCTTTTGAGTTTCATAACTAGTGCTTGTAGCCCATTTATTTGTCCAAGGGGTGTATTTTGAATTTCCATTTTTTAAAAAATGGAAACCACACCATGAAAGGACTTATTTGTGTTGAAGGGATGTGCTTTGAATTTCCATCATTTTTTCTTATTTCTTTTATCTTGTTTTTTTTTTTGAATGATGGGAACTACACCATGCAATGATGTTATTTGTCTTTCTTTTATTGGGTGACATGGAACGGTAAGAAGTTCATAAAAAACACTCAAGCACTGAAGTAAGAAGAATAGGAAAAAGAGTATTGAGTCCCCTTGAGGTCACACCCTTTACAAGCCTTCGAATCCTTCCTAATTCTAGAACTACCAAGGTCATTGATTGATTAAAAGTCTCTTTAATGAAAAGGGATCTCAAATTCCCAGAACAAGGGAAACCATAGAGTTCATTGGATGGGCAGATGATGTGACTCACTACCTGTTCCATGAAAAATAAACCATGTCAAAGTCATCAGAAATCAAAATTCAAAAATAGAAACCAAACATTGACAGTCATTCATTAAGCACAAATCATCATTAGTAAAAAAAAATAGCAACACTATGTCCTGTGATAATAAATAAAATTTATTAGTAAAAATTAGAAAAAATGAGAAAATATCACACTTAAAAAAAGGAAAGAAAAATAAATTAAAATATAAAAGAAAGTGTAGAATAATCAAGAAAGCTTAAAGATACTAAAAATGGTGTAAAATTAGAAAAATTTGAAGACCAAAGATTTGTAAAATCAAAACTATGAAAATAAAAAAGGTAGAAAAACTGATAGGTCATGGTAATGGTCAACATAGATGGCTATCTCACCCATGACTGAGTTATAGGAACTAGATCTAAAAAATAGAATGTCATTGTTCATTTGTTGAGGCGGTATTTACACTGGCCTATCTTGGTTTGAGGAAAGGCTTCACTTGTTGGATATTGACCAATTGCTTTTTATTTGGGTTGTCAAGTTTATAGATAAACATGGCCCTAGAGGGAAAGGTTTGATCAATTATATAAGGTCCCTCCCACAATGTTTGAAATTTTTTCTTTTGGGGTACATGTGCGGGGTTCTAGTAAAGAACCTTATCTCCTAGCTGAAGTTTTACTTTCTTGATTCTAAGGTCATGATGCTACTTGCTGAATGCCTTGTTCACCTCCTTTTAAGGATAGGGCCACTAAGCGATTTTTTTTCTAGCATGTTAAGGTTTATCAATCTTTCTTTCTATGCTAAACTTAGGTCAAGGTTTAGATCATACGCCGTTGAGAGTGTACAAAGCTTGGATTGAATTAGAAACGTTGGAAGTTTCCCGTACACTAACTCATGGGGATAATATCCAATAGGAAGTTTCCAAGTTGAATGATAAGCCTAGAGAGAATTGCTAAGTTTTATGCTCCAGTCCTTCCTATATTTTCTAATGGTTCATGTTAGTATTTTTGTAATCTTCTGGTTAAGGATGGTAAGGTGTTGTTAATTTATGTTCTACGTCCAAAAGTTGCATTAGTTTTCTAAATGTGGCACTTGTGAAATGAGTTTCATTATCAAAAATTAGTGAATGTGGTATCTCAAACCTATTCATGATATTTTATTGTATAAATTTGGTAGTAGTGGATGATGTACAATCCGTAATGGCTACTACTTCTACCCATTTTGTGCAGTATTCAACTGGTACTATAATATACACTTTCTTGTTAGACATGGGTGTAATGGAACCCATGAAGTTAACACCCCATATGTCAAAAGGTTCCAGTGGTTGAATCCACTATTGAGGACCTTCCATGTAAGCGGTCATGCCCCCGTCACGTTGACAGTGTTCAGAAGACTAGACAAACTAGTGGACATCTCTAAAGATTTTGGGCCAATAGTATCCTACCATCAAGATTTTTATGACTGTGCATCTCCTTGCATAGTGGCCTTTGCAAAGCCCTTCATGAACATCCTAAAGAATGCATAGTTGATCTTCGTCAAGGACACACCAACAGATCAGGCCATTAACACATACATTGTAAAGATGTTCATTGATTTTCATGAAGTATTTTTCCTAGTGAAGAAATTGTTGCTTTTTCCTAAAATCAAAGTCTTATGGAATCTCTTGAGTGAGAAGATATGTGAGGATGGCATTATACCATGTTGCTTCTTTAGGAATTTTTTTACTTATTACTCTAGTAAAGAGGATTTTGTTTGGAAATTGATCAGAGAGTGGGCTCTCTTCCTCTTTGTTATTCCATCTTAAGTAGGAGAGGTGGTCAATGAACACATTCTTGGTTCCTTTTTGATCTACCATAGTGAGATCGAATTCTTACAAGATTACAAGCCACCATATGACATAAGGACTCACTGTTGGCTTATTTATGAGAAAGTGGATTGCACTATGGCTTATATGAACAAACACTTTGTAACCAATCACATAGTATCTAAACTTTTCTAGTACATACAACACTACCATTAATTCTTTCTCTGTGGTGGTGAAATTTAACTATGCTCCCATAATGCTTCAACTCACACAGTGGATATAATATGGACATTTCTTGTTGTCCATCTACATGAGCACTACTCCCAAAGCATAGTTAAATGCATCTGTCATGATATGAAATGGTTTGGACCAATCTGGTGCTCATAGGATTGGTATTTCCACAAGTTTCTACTTTAATTGTTGGAATGCGTGTTCACATTCCTTGGTCCAAATGATAGGTGCATCTTTCTTTGTAAGTACTACCAATGGCTTTGCAATCTTAGAGAAGTTCTCAATAAATCTATGGTAGTAACCAATGTGTCCAAGGAATGACCAAATATCTTTAATAGTCTCTAGTTGGCATGTTATTCCTTGAATGACCCTTATCTTTTCTAGGTCTACCTCAATCCCTTTCTATGAAATTTAGTGCCTTAGCACAATGCCTTCTTAGATCATGAGATGGCTCTTTTGCCAATTGAGCCATAGGTTTGTCTCTACACATCTCTTTAGCACTTTCTCAAGTCGGTCCAAGGCTTGCTCAAAGGTAGTTCCATAGGTGGAAAAGTCATCCATGAAGACTTTAATACCACTACCAATTTGCCTTTGAAAGATACTAAGGACCAAGCATTAAAATGTTGTAGGGAAATTGCATAGTCTGAATGGAATCTTATAGTATGAAAAAGTCCCCCAGAGACTCGTGAATGTTTTCTTGGCCCAATCTTTGAGTGCAATTTGGATTTGGTTACAGCCATTATAAACATCCAAAAAGCTATAATAACAATGCTTGAATATGGTTTCTAATACTTGATCCACAAATGACAAAGGAAAGTGATCCTTAAATGTTACCATATTTAATAGCCTAAATTCAATGCAGACCTACCATTTTCCATCCTTCTTCAATACAATTATGAGTGGGCTAACCCACTCACTATCTACGATAGGATAGATGAACCCTGCCTTGAGGAGTTGCTCTATTTTCTTCTTGATGATTTTCTTTAATTTGGGGTTCAGTTGCCTCTATGGCTACCTTTTAAGCTTCATGGTTAGATTGGTGTAGATGTGATGCTAGCATATCCTTGGATTAATTCCTATTAGCTTTGGATATGAACAAGCAAAGGCTGTTGACCATTTATTCACTAGTTTCAACAACTTTTCTTTTTTTTTCAAGGACAAGTTTGACATTAATGATGGCCAGTTTACCATTTTTAAAAATGCATACTCCATACTAGTTGGTAAAGTTTTAAGTTGTAAGGGCTCCTGCTTGAAGTGATTAGGGATTTCCAACTCTCCCCAACAGGTATCATCATCTTCATTAGAGAGTTGGGAATGAACTTGTTTGATTTTGTCCATGCCCTCAACATATGCATATGTTAAACTCTCAATTGGTTCTATGCATATTTTGATGCTATCTGATGAGACGCGACTTGCACTAGGCCGCGATATCGCGTACGCGATATCACGGCCGCCGCGATATCGCGTCTTCTCTTGCGATATTGCGTACGCAATATTGCGTCCTGCCGCCATATCTATAAATAAGAGGCAGCACTCCCCTCATTTCCAAATCCTGGCTAGTGTAGCGAAGCTCTGGCAGATTGATCACTCCAGAGTTAGAATTTTTCCCCATGTGCCTGCAGTAGGAGTCCTAGAGTGAACGGCTCTTTATTCGAGCAACTTGTAACCTAAACCCAAGTTGTGTACGGCAATAAAGATGAACTTGTTTGGATAAACCTTGAAGCACGTGGTTTCATTTCTTGCTTTTATTTACTTCTTTCCTAGTGCATTCAAGTACGACTTGATTACGAGCGTCTACGGACGTGTACGGCTAGTCAAGGAATCGGCTGCTTGACGCAATGCATGAGTACGACTCAATTACGAGCATTGGATGCTTGGTAACCCAGTAGCGTATTCCAGGATTCTGTGCTTGGTAACTCCAGGGTCCGATGTGTACGGCTAGTTGATGAATCGGCTGCTCATTGCTAGGCTAGAACGTGTATAAGTACGACTTAGTTACGAGCACCCACGGGTATGTACGGCTGGCTAAGGAATCGGCTGCTTATCACACGTAGGCTAAATAGGTGCCTCAGTACGACCACTTCGAGCACTTGTGTTACATGTGGCAATCCTAGTAACGGCTAGTGTTTGGTAAGCCACAGTTGCATAGTTCAGGGTGTGTCCGGCAAGTGGGAACGGATGCTGATGCTAGTTAATTTAGACTAGGACATTAGTTAGATTTAGTTTAGTTTCTCAACCCTTTCCTCTGATAGCATAGGAGAAAACATGAAAAGACCAACAAAATCACATACCTCAGACTTACTTAACCATACACCGTGACACTTACAAGCAAGCCTGGGAAGACAACGAATGATTAACCCCAAGTGTTTCTTGTGGCGTTAAGGCATTTAGTCTGCGGAGTTTGACCGGATCGCGCGTGTATGCTCGTATTCGTATGGTTGAGTGTAGGGGTACCTCGCCACTCATCACTATCTAAATTAGCCATCAGCCATTAGGTGCCTTCTTGCTTTGTGGCTACTATGTACAAACACATTTGAATGTTAATTTCTTATGCACACTAATTGCATGCCTTAATATATGTTCTCTTAATGGACCAAATCTTTTGCATGCAATTGCACCCATTATCATTGTACACGATGCATGGAATATGCTTCTTCTCAATTTTTCCTAGCTTATTTTTCTTGGCTATTTCTAAAGATAAGTTTCTTATATACATTTGCATCAACCATGCTTAAGCAAGCCATTTCCATAATTATGGGAAGTCACTTTTTTCAGTTGCCCACCTTGATCACTAGAAAATCAACAGGATATGACCACCTGTAAAATATGGTCACAATGTCCTCTGCTAACCCCAAAGGGATAGTAATCAATTGATCTACTAATTCTATATGGATGTTTCTCTTCTTAAGTGGTGGTAGGTACCAAGCTTTATACATATCATGGGAGATGAGGTTAACTTCAGAACCAAAATTAAGAAGAGCTTTGCATGGCTCTTGTCTAGCAATCTATAGATAGATGAGTGGACTCTTTGGGTTAGATCATTTTTTAGCAAGATTGTCATTGTTGATACAATAAAAAAAAACATGAGTTAACATTATAGTGTGAATCCTAGGTGGCACTTGGTTTGAACGCTTGAAGGTATTTGCAAAAAGGATGATGGTGTTGGAGATGTAGGGCAATTAATTGGAGTAGGTTGTGAGAGTTGGAGAGGATTGCTAGGCCAAAAGAAATGTCATTTCCTTGATCGATTATCTAGACCACTTGGTTGAAAAATTGGTTGTGAGTGTACAACCCTTGTAGCATTTCATTATTGTAGTTGTGGAGGAATCTCATCCTACATAGATAGAGTATAAGGTAATTGGGTTGAAGGTGGAGGTGTAGGTGTAGAGGGATGTGCAGGATGATAAGGATATGAATATGGGTTTTCCCATCAAGTAGATGGTGAATGTGTTTGATGGTACTCTAGAGGGTAATAGTGATGCTAAAGTGATGCATGACTCACAAAGCTCCTAGGGGAGATGGGCTAGTAAACATAGTACCCATATAGATATAGTTGCCTATAAGGGTACCATTGCATTGAGAGTGGCATTCCCCATGATTGTGGTTGGTGCCACTATTGGTCTTGTTCATAAGGTTGTGGAGGAGTTCCACTTGGGTAGTAAGCTTATTGTTGCTAGTGGAACTATCTTGGATTACCTTAAGGGTAAGGCAATCATCTTGAAGCTTGCCTTTGTGCTAGGTGAGGATTCAATATGTACACTCTAGACTCTTGTAAGTGTGACATCATAGGGCAACATCCCTTTGGATATTTTTATTGACATAGGTCACAATTATTTTCATTATCAGAGTTAGACTCCACAACTTTCTCTACTATAGTAGCTTTGCCCTTACCTCTTTGGTAGGCATGTTCAGCTTCTTTTTGCCTCCTATGATTATGATTACTATTTTTCATCCTATGATTATTTAGCAATCTTCAACATGGTTTGAAAATTTTCATCCAAAGAGTTTCATAACTTGTTAACCTTGGCTAAAATATTAGAAATAGATTTTTGGATGGGTAAGGTCTTTCTATTCACCACTTCATCTTATTTTTTGATGGATGGATCCCTATTATACTCTTTAGCACTTTTCTTTTTCCATAGCTCATCTTCTTCTTTTGCTACTTGATAAATTAACCTTTGAATATGATGAGCTCTTATTTCATACAATATTCCTTAGGCATACACCCCAAGGGTTCTTCTTGTTTCTACTCTAAGTCCATCTATGATGTGGCGAAGCTATTTCCTTTGAGAGTAACCATGGCCAGGGCATCATTGTAGGAGTGAATAGTATCAGCCCATGGAAGCATCCAAGGGTTCATGTACTCCATGTTTCTAGCACTGGATTTTCCTTCTCAGATTAGACACTCTGGAATATGTCTAGTATTTATCATTTAATAACTCTAACATGGTACTCCATCGTTGGATAGATTCTGGTTCCAAGGAATGGTACTAGCTTTCAACTCCCTTAATGAGTGTCCTTAGGAAAAGCTTGAGTTTTTGCCACTCATTCTCTATGTTCTATAAGGTGTAGGCATCTTGAAAAGCTTTTAGTTGTGTCTATATATTAGAATTATATCCCCCCTCAAATCTTGGGATATTGTTCATGTTTAGGCACTTGATCCGACTATCCTTCATATGCCTAGTTGGGATTTTCACTACCTCCACAATGTTGAGCATACTTCAAGTCACCAATAAAGGTTCATCATCATCACTGTGTTGTGGCCTTCATAGTCATTATTATTTCATTGATCACCTTCATTGCAGTTGTTTCAACGATGGCTTCTATGAGAACTCTCAAATGAAGAGGAATGTTTGGAATCAGATGAAGAGGAAGGTGGACTGCCGCCACCACCATGGTGTCTACCACCACCTTATGCTTATTATGATCACCATCCTTAGATCCCTTGTTGTTGTAATGTTTACCCAAGTCCCTACCATGGTTATCACTCTTTCCTAATCCTAGTTTATGAATAGTAAATCGTAGGGTCAAGTTCACACCCTTGCCATCAGTAGTAGGGGTGAAGAATCTTCATGTTGAGAACCTTCCAAGGGAGGATCCTGATTGTCTTCTTGATCTAGTAGGAAAAAAAGGTTAGTGTAATATTTCCCCTTTGTGGCTTCATGAAATTTCTCTTGATGTTCACACCCTTCCTACCATCCAAACCCAAGTACTTATTATGTTTAGCATCCTATTTCCCCAACTAGGTCAACATCCTCTATCTCACCACATCATTATCATTCTCCTAAGTACTATCCACCCATGTCCTCTCCAACAAGATCACCACCTCATGTTCCTTATACCTCTCCTTACCCTCAATATTCTCATCCTTCACCTCCTTCTACATTGCCACCAATTGTACCAGAAGGTTTTGCACCATAGCACCAACCCACGAATGTTACTTGTGCTGCTACTATCAATAGTAGTGGAGGTACTCAAAAGTGTTTTTTCTTCAAGCATGGTCATAGAAAGAAACAACACAATTTTGAAACCACTACATCCTCCAAATCAACACAAGCCAAACATTGTGATGCATCTTCATCCTTGAACTCAGTGCCTCCTATTACTTTATTTGGGCCAGCAATCAATGCTCCAACAACTATGCAGCCCAATAAATATAACCACATAGGGAGACATATTGATCCTTGCATACCATCTTATGGTCACAGGTGCCATAGTGGGTTAGCTTCTTATCACATGACCACATCTTATAATTTATCCCCCTATGCCTACTAAAATCAAGTGGGTGAACCCCAATTTGGGTATATTCCTACCACCACCTCAAAAGACACCTAGTGGTTTGGATATGATTGATCCCCAACATTTCCAAAATGCATGGATCCAAACCTTCCTTTTATTAATTCTCACCATGATCAAAAGTTTAGTTATGGGGGATATCCTCCATTCTAACAAGAAAAATTAATAAATGTTTTTTTTCTTCAAATTTACAATTTTTTATTTTTCAGTTTTTCATCTTTCAATTTGTTGTTTTATATTTTTATTTATTATTTCATCTTTCTATCTTTTTATGGGTAATCTCATGTATGAATAAAACACTCATGTGACTCATTGGTTGAGGTGTTGTTCTATGCTATCAAGTCTCAAGTGACTAATTATTTGGATAGTGAGCCCACAACATCCACCCACCCATTCTATTAATAAGAGGTTCTACTCTGGGTATGATGATATTCTTTTCATCATGAAAACTTAAAAGTAATTTTGTGCTCATTATGCCCAGAGTGAAGAATGATGGACTAAGAAGGAATGGCTAGGGTGTGACATCAAGGGGACTTGTGGATTCTCTTTGGTGACATTTGTAGGTGCTATCATGTAGCCTATTTGTACTAAGATCTTTGTAGATCTAACGAAAAATGGAAGTAAGAGTAATAAATGCACTCAATAAAGAAATTCAATGCTATTCTAGGGGGTCCCACTAGAAAGACATGCACCCATGCTTAAAGGTTGGTGGCTTCTTTGGTTCATTGTTGAAAATAACACAGTGCCAAAGCAGCTTAAAAAGAAGAAGAAGAAAAGAAGATGAACCACATAAGAAAAGATCAAAGAAAAATTGTGTGTCTGTGTCACAGATTCCAAATCACTCCTCCCTTGGACATAATGCCAAGTGATCGTACGCCTGGATATCATGGTGCTCTTATGGTTGCCCATCATTGGATGAAACAATGCGATGTCATTGATCAGAGGAATGGACTTGGTCTTGATTTTGAAGCAACAGTCTAATGACACATTAATCACACCCTACACTTAGGATTCATCATATCCTAAGCTAGTTACCTCATGTCCCAATCTCTGCAATCCCTTCTACAATTCATCCCATCTCGATGTTCATGTATTTGTGACCCATGTCTTGTGTGACATAGAATTCATACCTCATGATGGTGGTATTTAACATGTGTGTGTTTTGTTGCATCAGTGTAGATTACATTTAACCCTTCTAATACCTACAAACATTTTAAGGTGTGGTTATGCAAGGGCATTATAGGTTGGTGAACCTGCTTTGGGGAGGACGTAGTTGCATGACTTTTGTAATTTGTACTTGCTGCATAGCACCACATCATTTTATACCTTCCAAGTACTTCATTGCCAAATCTATTATTTCCTTTGTCATCATTTTATCAAACATTCCTCAAAGCAATTACATGTCCATTTATGTGTCACCTAAACAAATAAAATCCAACATTAAACTTTTAGGGAAACTTCCTTGAAAAAATTTCTAACTCTAAAATCATACTAAGTAAAGAATTCAACATTTATTAAAGGCAATGAGTAAGGTATGAAATATTTAACTTCTTTCAATAACCTTACTAATAATTGATCTTTGTGTGATTATAGATGGCCCCTAAAAGAGGAAAATAAGGAGGACCTTTTTAAGGTTCAACTGAATGCCTAGGGGGAGGCAGATGCCAAGGACCTCATGCAGAACATGTAGAGAAGGAGGTACAATCACTTAGCATCCATAAAGGAACTCCTATCACTACATAATCTAGCTGAGCAAAAGGTGGAGAGGTCAGGGCTTAAGCTTATGAAGAGGAATGATGACTATTTGTGGCATGGCATGTCAAAGCCAATCAAGTGTTCCTACAACTTCCGTGTCCATGGGAAGTGCTGACTCCATCAAACATTGGAACATTAGCATGGATGACTTATAAACCTTAGATAGAAGAGGAGAAATGTCAAGTGATTTTTCAATAGTATCAATCTCAGAAGCCTGGAGTGCAGGACAAAGGAAAGACACCCATGGAGGAGTGACCACCACTGGGAACCCCATGAGTTTCACAAGTTTTGTCTTTTATGTTTGTGTCAAAATTTTGTTTAGTCCCACATTGCAGCATGAAACAGTTCATGGTCATTCAATAATCTCATACCTATCCCTTTTTTGTAATTGAATGAACTTGTTCCTCACTTTATTTGACTTGAGAACGAGTTGTTATTCAGTTGTGGGGGTATGATGAATTGTGGTTTGTCAAGTGCTGACATCAAACCCTTGATGTCAGACCCTTGACATCAAACCCTCGATATCGAACCTGCGATATTGGGTATGCAATATCATGGCCTGGATAATGATATTGGGTACATGATATCATGATTCTTGTGTAAGCCTATAAATACACCTTTGGGCACACAGGAAAAGGGGGTAAGTTAGAGTCAGTAAGTAAGTAGTAGTAGAGTCTTTTTGTTCATTTTTAGTTCATCTCAACTCTTTCCCCAGTGCATGCCTGCTGTGTAATGATTGTAATTATACGGAACCTTTATTCGAGTATGATGTACTTGGACATGCACATGACTGGCAATAAAGATTGAGATTACTTCATCATTGCAACATTCACTTAGTTTTAATTGTTTAATTGTTATTATTATTGTTATTTATTGTTTTCTTAATTAATATCTCTTTACCTTCATCTACCATCCCTGTTATTAAATGCAGAATGAGTATGACTTAATCATGAGCATTTAAGTGTGACTACTTGGTATCCTAGTAGTGTATCTAGGGGTGCTTAAATAATATATGCTTGGTAATTCTAGAAGTAGTACACAAGGTCCAAGATGTGTATGGATGATTAAGGACAGATGCTCATCGCACTTAGGCTAGCTTATATTCTCTTCTCCCATTCTCTCTTAGCTTATTCAAAGTTATTTTCCATTGCCTCTAGGAGTAGTACTAGTTTAGGACCACATCATACACCTCACTCTAGGCTAAACCATACGTGACAAAGTAATACTAGTCCAAGTGGGAAGATAGCGAACTGCGATCAACATGTAACTATCTAGATACCACAACTAGTCCATCTATGGAGTTCAACTAGATTGTGCGTACATGCTCGTATTCATATGGTTGAGTGTAGGGGTACCTCACCACTCATCAAATTTTATTTGGGATTTTTAAATGTTAAATATTTTCCTATTCAATCTAATAGCTTCCCATAGTCAATAAAAATTCTTTCACCAAGAATATTAGCTTTGATAGGTTCAAATGTAATTTTTTTATATTTTATAATAGTCATGAAGTGAATAAAGTAAATAGTAGCTAGTTGCTACTATTAACTAAATGGATAAGCATACCCAAATAGGGTAGCCCATAAGATGAGTAAAGTAAATATTATATTGTGTGATAAAGATGGGCTCTTTCAAGGCATGTTATATACAAAACATTTTATTGTATTTTATATATTATAATGTGTGAAAAATATGGGTCTAGGATGCCATTGAAAATTTTGATCTCTTTTTCAAAATTTAAATTATATTTTTGTAATATGCATGAAAAAAACTTATGAAAATAGTGCTTAAAAATTGATCATCATCATCTTCATTATTATTAATCTAGTAATGTCCTAACAAAATGGGATCATTATTATTAACCTAGCAATGAAAATTTTCTCACACTTAGCATTTATGAACAACTATATTTTTTTTATTTGTTTAACTTCTTTGGATAATCTTCAATTGTTATTTTGTCAATCACCTTCATCGCAATTTTTTTCTGGTGTCTTCTATGAGAACTCTCAAATGAAGAGGAATGTTTGGAATCAGATGAAGAGGAAGGTGGACTGCCACCACCACCATGGTATCTACCATCACTCTTACACTTATTATGATCACCATCCTTAGATACCCTGTTGTTGCTATGTTTACCTAAGTCCCTACCATGGTTATCACTCATTCCTGACCCTAGTTTATGAATAGTCAATCGCAGGGTCAAGTTGACACCCTTGCCATCAGTAGTAGGGGGTGAAGAATCTTCATGTTGAGAACCTTCCAAGGGAGGATCCTCATTGTCTTCTTGATCTAGTAGGAATAAGGGGTTAGTGTAATATTTCCCTTTTGTAGATTCATGGAGTTTCTCCTGATGTTTATCCTTCTTACATTGTGTTTTAGTGGGATAGTAGTTCTAAGTGTTGTATCCATCCACAACATATTCTTCATGAAGATCCGCTATGCCTAACTTCTTAAGGATTTTAAGTATCATTTTGGGTACAGATTGATTGAGGGGGTAAGATGACATTGCCCATCATATCACACCATCGGATCTATTCATCCTAATGTAGGATGAAGCTAAAATTTAGCACAAAATCATCTAGATGAGTGTATACCACTTTGCATTCCTATGGGACTGGTGGTTTAGTATCTTTAGGTTTGCGAGAAGAAGAAGACATTTTTATGTTAGTGTGCTTTATAATTTTTTATGTATAGTGGGAATGATATTGACCTTAGGTTCATACAATGATATTAATGATATTTACTTAAACCTCAATAGCACATGTTCCACAAACAAAGTCCTTAACAACAACACCAATGATGAGTAGCAAGGTACCTCCTATGCCCAACCATACAAATCACAAGTGTTCATGCACAATTTGGTAGAATTTCATAGACTTTATCATTTCTAGTGCACTAGTCCTTTAGGAAGTGAATCTAGCCTTAAGGTCAATCATTGTCTTCGCAATTACATTTGTGACATTTGTTAGTATGGTTAAGTGTAACTAAGGCATTTTATTTTGATCATTTTTATGTTTTATAGTTGGATGGTTGAATTGTAGATAAAAAAAGTTTGATTAACTAACCTAAATTAACTAATTAACTAGCATTTAACTAATCATAACATAAGTATCCATTCCCACTTTCTATACATGTCCTAAACCCACGTATCCATTGTTGGGTGACCAAGTGCTATGCTACTGGGCGTACCAAGCAATAACGCTACTAGAATTACCAAGCAAATAGGTGTTATGCTCAAAGCCATGGTAGTTATGTGTGTAATCTATCTAGCTTAATTGCTTATCTAACATAGTCACTAGAAAATAATTGATAATTAATTGAAAACATTTAATAAATAATTGAAAATTGTAAATGCAAAAATAAAATAGCTAATTCATTCAAAGTGTTGGAAGGTTAATTAGAAAGCTTGTCTTTATTGCCGCACACACTATTGTGCTCAAGTACAACAATGCTTGAATAGAGATTCATATGCTCAATGACTCTTGCTATAGGCACTCGAGTAAAAAGTCTAACTTTCGAATGGAAAAAATGCAAGAGATTTACTATTACTAAAATATGGATTGACATAAATGCAGCTAGTAGGGGCATATGTATAGGTGACAAATAGACATTGTGTCGATGGGGCCTCATTGAAGTAGGATAAGATGCATCGATGGGGCCTTGTCAATGAGGCCTCATCAATGCAGTCAATTGCATCGACGAGGCCTCATTGATGTAGTCAACCAACAATGACTCATCACAAGGTGTTGAATGAGAGCTATTGGAAGGGTCTAGAGATGAGGATAGTGTGGTGAGGCTTAACTAAAAGTCCAAAAAGTTGGTAAAGAATTTAGAGTATGAATAGAAGTTATTACATGAGAGATTAATGTGAAGATATGTTGAAAATGTTAATGCATTTAACTTGGAGTTGCTCGTTGATGATTTGGGTATGTGAAGGTGGTGTATAGACTAGATGTCCAATAACTATACAAGTAAGTGCTTCCTAAAGCAAGCTTCAACCATTTATGCCATTATAGAACCACATCATAATATGTCCATATACATGTTAGAGATAAATATTATTCAAGTCTATATATCACACCCACACAACTTCCATCTTTAGAATCCTACACTATATTAAAACAAATCATGAGATAACTAATCATATGTGTCAATAAGGTAAATAATTAGATAAGAATGAATTGGGAAGACTAGGATTTAAGATGCTTTATGATATCCACAATAGGTCCTTATGTCAAATATGGTTAAAATGACCATCATACCTATTCGTCCAAGTTTCAAACCATGTCCAAACATTGACCAGTGATATTTCATTTTATTATTCCAAACTTATAATCATGAGACCACAAAAATCACATGAAAAAATCATTACTCAACCATAGAAAACAAAAAAGTGATTATTGATTAATTAATTACTTAAATATTAAATTTTAAGGAAACTTAGTCATCAGTTAGAGAGATGCCTTCAAGCATGGGTAACATGTATTTCTAGTTACATGATGATACTAGTCTAAGAGACATTTAGAATTCTTATTAGTAGCCTATAATCAGGCATGGATAACATGTCTTTCTAGTGGTTCCATAGGAATCATGTTCTTTATGTGAGTAAATTAATTAATAATTATAGTTTCCTTATTAGAGGACTACCTATAGGTATGGGTAACATGTCTTTCCCATGACATGGTAAGGAAATACTTATTTAGGATTTATTTCATCAAAATTAAAACATTAGTAATGACATTAACACATGTAGTAAGCCCCATAGAGAAAGTGCAAAGAATTACTAAGTTCCCTTGATGTCACACCCTTTTCTATTTCCTCTTGGTCCTTCTCCTTTTTCTCAAGGCATAAAGATCATGAGATAATTTTATTTTTGATATGAGAAGAACCATAATGATTTCATGATGAAGATATCTTATTTATAGAAATTGAAGGAATGGATGGCATGGTCTCATTACTTTACATAGTTACTTATCTGATCATCTTGATAGCATAAGACACTATCCAATCAACAAAGTTGGCTTGTACATAAATGAAAATCCTTATTAATGACTCAAAAATAAAAAAAATTATAAAAGAAAATATAAAATTATAAAAGAAAATAGAAAATTATAAAAAAATAGAAATCATATGAAAAACTAAAAGAATGAAAAGAAATTGTAAAATAAAAAGGTGAACATCAAGGCTCCATAAGATGTTAGGATAGATGGGTATCTTCCTCATGATGAAGTTATAAGGTGGAGATACAAGAAATAGAGCTATATTGATCATGATTTGAAGTATCATTTAGGTTCTTGGGTACCTAGAAATCCTTAAATTATTCTGTGTACTTCAAAATTAGCTTGTGTGGGCAATCATGATGGTAGATTTTTATGGCATCTAAATGAAAAGTGAAGTGGATAATGTAGGATCCTTCCCATAATGTTTTAAATTTTTTACATTAAGATACATGTGTAAGGTTTTATTAAAGGACCTTATCTCTTGGTTGAAAGTCCACTTCACATACCCTAGCTTCATAACATTGTTTGATATATATCTTATGTACTTCATTCATCATAAGGGCTATTATTTTATTTTCATCTAGCATGTTAACATTCATGAGGCATTCTTTCTATGTTAAATTGAGGTTGAGATTAATCTCACAAGCTATGTTGAGTGTACATAACTTTTCTTAGATGGGAAGTTTTAGTAACTTATCATATACTAACTCATAGGGATAGTAGCCTATAGGGAGTTTCTAAGTAAATCAACAGGCTTATAAGGCATCATTGGGTTTTATGCTCTAATCTCTCCTATATATAGTAATAGTCCTAGTAAGAATTTGCATGATTTTTCTATTTGTTATCTTGGCTTAACCATTTTCTTGGGCGTGATAGGGTGTTAGTTTATTTTTAACATCCAAGTGTCTTAGAAGCTTATTAAAAATATCACTTGTAAAATGAGTTCCATTATTAGAAATAAGTGTCTTAGATATACTAAAACTATTTATAACCTATTGTTGAAAAAAATTGGTTGCAATTATTAATGTATAGAATCATCTAGAAATTAATAAAAAAGAGTCTCTTTATCAATCTTGTTATCCCATGTTAATCAAGAAAAATGACTGGAAATAATATTTTTCGTTTCCTTCTTGTTAATCATGATAATGTTGAACTCTTACAAGATTACTAGCCATCAAATGATGTAGGGGCTCATTACTAGTTTGTTTAGTAGAAACCTGATTGTACTATACTTTATGTGTAGAAACCTTGAATAACTAAGGGCATGATGTTTGAACTTTTTAAGTGCCTACACTACTATCATAAGTTCCTTCTTGGTGGTGATGTAATTAAGTTTTGCACTAATGATAATTCTACTATCCATGCCCATGGGATATTCTTGCATTGGCCCACATTAGTAAAGTTGCATAGACCATCTATAATCCATGGAGCAAGGAAGAGAAGATGAAAGTACTATTGGATGCTTTCAAACTTCTAGCATTAGCAGTGGCAGTAGCAGGTCAACCTTAAGCTCCAACAACCTTGGGATGGGATGAAGGACCATTAGAGTCATGGGAGCCTCCACCTCCAGGAAACATTTATCATGTATTCAACTATTTTATAGGCATCTACTAAAATTTTTCAAAGTGTTCAATTTTTTCATAATGTGCATTCATTTTTATAACAATTTTCAATTTGGCATGTAGAGTTAGATAGAGTCAATTAGTCTATCTTCCTATCAATAAATTTTATACTTCTCTAAATTTTCTAAGAAGCTCAATCCTACTTTTGATTATTCAAGAATGAATTTTTAGTCAATAATGGAGTATGATGAAACATCAATAAGATAGGCTACATCGATGTAGCCTTATCGATGTATCCCCATTAACACATGCTAGGATGCATTAATATAGATACACTAGCACTAATACAATAATTGCCTATATAAATGCATGCACCAATCACATTTATGGCATATTTCAGTCATAGAGTTAGCCAAATTATTATAGTTTCTTCATTCTAGAGTTAGAATATTTTCCTCTAAGTACCTGTAGTGTGGATCTTGGCATTTTATTCAAGTGCCTATGTATGTAAATGCATTGGCATGGATGGTACTAAAATCAAGATTTCCTACATTCATTGCAGCACTTAGACTAGTTTAATCTTACTTATATACACTTTACTTTACATGCATTATTGTCCTTAATTAAGTAATTGATATTTTCATTCATAAGCAATGTTAGTACAAACCATTTCTAGCATAACCCATTAATGCTTAGTAATTCTAGCAGTGGATACTTGGTACACCCCGTAGCAAACACTTAGTAAACTAGTAATGTTAATATCTATTTAGGATATGTATAGTAAATGGGAATAGGTACTTCACATTAGGATATTTAGTTAATGAAATAGTGAATTAGTTAGTCAATTCAATTATTATATCCATATTCAATCATCTAGCCATTAGGAGAGAAATAATAAAATAATTATAAAAATA
>MNCI01005936.1:355149-373964 GCA_015680685.1 Gnetum montanum
ACTTAAACACACATATAGCTAGACATAGGTGTGGATTAAAAAGATAACAGCTCACAACTTCATGATTTACTATTAGAAATATCTACCACATAGATAACTAACTATAACATTTGACTAAATCACTAGTGAATGCTTGTGATTTGTATGGTTGGGCTTAGGGGATACTTGCCACCCATCAAATAGCTTACTCCTTCTTCATCAACATGCTTGCTCTTGTCAAGGGCTGATATGCTAGTAATGGAAGCACAATAATCTTCTACTTTTGAATTACCTTCATTGAGAAAATGGATTAGGAAGCCTACCTTGTACCAACAATGCTTCTCAAGGTGTCAATATTTTTTGAAATTGATACATCATTTTCCTTTTCTCTGATGTTAATTTTGTTCTTACCATTATCTTTCTTAATATGATGCTCTTCCATCTCTTTGGAAGCCTCTTCCTCTTTCTCCTCTTTGTGAAGAGTTATTCTAGAACTAATTTTTTCGGAATGATGGCTAAAATTGGTATATGTTTTATCTCCATCTTCCCCTGCCTCTTATTTTTTTTCTCTACCTCTTTAGAATTAATTTGAATAGAAGGCCTAGTTTGGCTTTCTTTAAACTCCAACTCATCAAAGACTCTCATATGAAAAATAAGCTTATCATTGGTGAGGGTTTTGAGATTTCTTATGTAAATGAGCGTTAAAATGGTAGGGTTATGATTAGGATGATTGAAGAGGATTTGGATGATTTCTTAGAAGTTTTGCCCTCACTATAACTAGCTTGAAATGCATCTAAGTCCTTAATGATATTATACATTATTTCAAAGAAAGAATTAATAAACTCACCTTTTATCATGTGAAAGCTTTCAAATTTAGTCCTTATCATCAATTACATGACTTGACTTGTGCCATGATATTCTTGCACAATTACATCCCAAAAAGCCTTGTCATCTTCTTTATTGATTATCTTGGCCCTAATGCTCTCATTCAGAGAGCTACACATGATCATCATGATCAATGCATTCTTCTTGTTATCTTTAGTTTTCTTCCTCACTTAAGCTTGGTTGAGGAGAGAGGTGTCAACCTCATTAAATTTATTTTTCATTACTTCAAAACATTCATTGAGCTCAAATAAGCTCTTCATCAACATGCTCCAGTAGTGGAAATTCTTCTTTTCATCAAAGATGATGGAATACTTTGACACTTTTTTTGATATTCTTAAACCTCAACAATAAGTTTTGATACAAAATGTTGAAGGTGATAGTGGGATAAGGTCTCTTTTTTCTCTTTGAAACTTATGATTGGGCCCTCAAATTCATCTTAAAAATTAACCATAACTAGGATCATGAGTGGAAGCTTACTAATGGTATTATAGACCATGAGTCTTGGTGAGGTCATTATTTAAGATCATTAGTCCTAGTTAAGTCATGGTATTTTTTAGAGTTGGGGATAATGACCATGGGTTATGAGACACTCATGGAATGTTGCCCACAAGTTGAGATATGATTATGGAGGTCTAACCATTGGTTATGGGGTACTCATGAAATGTTAACTACAAATTGTGATGCAATCATGAAGGTCTAACCATGGATCATGATTGATAATAAATATGTGCAACTTTTACCTCTCATCTTTCTTCAATTTCTATCTAAATCACAACTTGTGATTCACTCATGTTGTAGTACCATGACTCATGGTGAAGTTGTGGTATGCCAAAATATTGGCATTTTCTTCTTTGTAACACCACAAATTGTGGTAAGGTTGTGGTGTATTTTTGAGTAAAGTACAAGTTATGCTCAACTCATGGTTTAATAGGGACACCAGAATAACTGCAAAAATGATTATGGACTATGCTTTGTGGGTATAGGGCTCTGATATCAACCTAGTAGTAGTGAGAGTAGTTGAAATGACTAAGTATTAGAGGCCTTGCTACCATTTTTAGAGCTAATTTATATTTTCAATAGAACTTATTCTCTTGAGCTCCAATGGGCCATTTTTTGGTAAAGAAACCCTTCTTTTAACTTGAATTTTCTTTCAAACCTACACCCATAATAAATTCACAAAGTGTAATAACAAAGATTAATCACCAAGCAAGATCTTATTTTTCTTTCTTCTCTTGAATGATAATGGAGATGATATGAAATTGAAACAAGGTTAAAATTTTAAAAAATAATTATATAATGGAATGTAATTAAAATAGATAATTTTCCTAAGATAATATATGAGATGATGACATGGAGATAAATGCTTCTATTTTTCTATTTCTTCAAGCTTTAATCTTACATCAATGAAGTTTTCTTAAAATGTCTTATGTTTGAGGAGAGCTCATACATGGAATAAAAAGAAAAGTAAGGAGGTGCTTAGGAGCACAAGCAACTCTATACATGGCTGAAAATGACCTACCTAATCATCATCTACATTATAAGGAGATGAGACTTATAGTTTCAACTCATGTGGCTATTCCATCTATGTACTTTATGTGGTTCCAACATAAGAGAAATGACTTCATGAGGTCTTAGATGGTCCAAAGGATGTGATTCATGATGCGTAACATTGGAGGATCCATATTTAACTTTACTTTTAGTTCTTTCCTCTAATTTTTAAAATACAAAATTGTGTCATGTGACCCATTACATGGAGACTTGGAGACACGGCCCCATAGACTACATGACTTAACAAAAACATGGAAAATAAATATGCCTCTTACAATGATATGGAAAATAAAAATGACAGGAGGAAAGCACACATTAGGTTACAAATACTATCACATGAGAGAGAAAAAATGTTTTATTGTTACTATGAGATGAGAGAAGAATTTGGAAAATTTTTAATGGTAAAATTTTCTTATTAAAATAAGAAATTACACCAATATTTATAGGCTTGGCCATGTGGCTAATCTATTCACATGAGGGAAGGCTTATCCCATTAAAATGGGCTAACATAATGAGGTGACTTTAGAGTTTTTGGGCATTTCTCCTTCTAATCTACCCATGACTAATTAAAAAATATTTGAGAATAATTTTAGTGTTTGGCCGAAAGAAAAAAATAAAAAATCATATTTTGACTTGGCTTTGTGTCCTAGTTACAAAAATTACTAATCTTATAACTAATGTCTACATGATATAAGAAATTTTTTCATTGCTTTTAATGTCTTCATGCTAATGGTATTGGAATGGATGAAAAATTCATACTATTTTCAATAGTAGGATCGATTTTGATGGGTATATTGATTTAACAAACTATTATGTTTTTCTTAAGTTCAAAGAAAGTATTGTGTTATCTATATTTCTTAGGAACTAATATAGTCATATACTTTCTGTTCAACACCTGTCAACAATGATGTTATTATGAAGACAAGGTATGATTAAAATAGAATGTTGAGAATTTAGATAAATCCCATGTTTTGGTATTTCATATATCAAAACTTGAAAATGGAGAAATATGTGTTTTGCTTTGTGGATGTGTGTAGGATTTGAGGAATAACTAGAAAATCACTTTTAACATAATATTTTTCAAATCTTTCCCTCAAAGATACCTAGCTTGATATGAAGATGTTGCTAAGCTCATGCTAAGAACAAGAAGTTGAAAGTTAATTGAGGATCATACTAGAGCCTTAATTTCCAATGAAGATGGATTTAAAAGAAGAAAAGATTTTAATTTCTTCAACATGAGATGTAGGATGGACATCCATGCTCAATTGTAGAGGTTCCACTAGAGGCTTAAAAGTTCTTAGATGAAATTTTTATAATAAAAGGTGGATGTCCATCCTAAGTAGAGGCTAGGAATGTTGTAGGGTGGATAACTACCTTCTTCTAGGACATCCCACTTAAGGCTAGAGCAAGTATAGAGTGGGCATCCAATCTTCAAATGCGATGTCTAGGAGAGTCTTTGGGGTAAAATAAAAACACCATTTAACTACCCTAATAATCATTTTCAAATATTTCCTCGAAGATACCTACCTTGATATGAAGATGTTGCTAAGCTCATGCCAAGAACAAGGAGCTAGAAGTTAGTTTAGGATCATATGAGAGCCTTAATTTCCAATGAAGATGGATTTAAAAGAAGTAGAGATTTCAATTTCTTCAACATGAGGTGTAGGATGGACATCCATGCTCAATTGTAGAGGTTCCACTAGAGAATTAAAAATGATTAGATGAACTTTTATAATTTAAGGTGGACATCCATCCTAGGCAGAGGTTAGGAATGTTGTAGGGTGGATAACTACCTTCTTATAGAACATCTCACTCAAGGCTAGAGCAAGTATAGAGTGGGCATCCAATCTTCAAATGTGATGTCTAGGATAGTCATTGGGTATATTCATTTAACACCTCCTTCAAATCAAACCTCCTCTAATGTCTGTACTATCATGTTGACTGATGTAGTCATCAATTAGATAAAGACAAGTCACCTTCCTAGGAAATGATTTGATTATGGGAGTTCCCTTATCTATTTGCAAATCATAGGAAATGATCTATGCAAAGATCTACTAGACTTAGATTTTGAAGTGAATTGATCTCACAAGAAATGTACAACTTAGGACCTACCTACATTAAAGAAATGTAACATCAAAGTAGAGCTTTTGGATATGTTCATCACTATTCATTTGGAATTAGTGGAGGCCATTATGCTCACCATCTATGGGTGGTCTTATCCAAAAGAATTCTTGATGACCCATGGGGATAATTGCAAGGGAAAATTCTATATTATCATGAAAAGGACTTGGCTCAGAAAAATTGATGCCAAGTCGAGGATTCAAGATCTTTCTTTAGAAATCTCTAAGAAAAATGAATTTAGAAGGATAAAGAAGAAGTGAGTTCCATGCATCATATATAGTGACATAGGGTACCATTGTGTGTAAAGGATATGGACCATGAAAAGCACATCCATCATAGCATGTAATAAGTATGTTGAGGCATCTAATATTCAAAGGTGCCTATATGTAGTAGCCAAAAAATAGGAGGGTATCCAGTGGTTAACAATAGATATCAAAGCAAACTCATAAATATGCATGGAACTAGCAAAAAACCTTACAAGTGCTTACATTGATAATATGGATGAAAGAGAGAAAATACATAAACAACCTCCCTATACATAGACTAATATGGATGAGGGAGAGTGGGAGATCCTAGATCATTTCAAGTAGAAGCCCCTTGAACTCAAAACTTTACATGTTAATCTAGAATATGCTTTTCTTAACAATGGCAAGCTAGTAATTATCAATGCTAACCTTGCTCAATCATATAAAAGAAAATTTCTAAAAGTAATGAACAACTAGCCAACAACCTTTTCCTAGTCATATCATGAACTAATAGGGATAGATCCACAAATATGCCAGCCTCAAATCTATATAGACTCCTCCATCAAACTAAACAGGCAATCATAAAGAAGGTTGAATCCACAACATAAGCAAGTTATTAAGGATGAAATTGAATAACTTCTTAAGGCATGATTCACTTATCTCATTGTGGATAGTGAGTGGGTTAACCCACTTGTAATTATACTAAAGAAAGATAGAAAATAAAGAGTCTACATAGACTACAGGCTATTGAATATGGAAACTTTCAATGACTATTTTCCATTACCATTTGTGGAATAGGTGTTGAATACTATTGTAGGGCATGGCTACTATATTTTTCTAGATGGTTATAGTGGCTATAACCAAATATAGAGAGCACTAGAGGATCAAGCCAAAACAACATTCACAAGTCCCTAGGAAGCATTTCCATATAAAAAGATGTTATTTGGCATTTGCAATGCCCATGCTATTTTCCAATGCCTTGTACTTAGCTTTTTTTAGCGGAAAATTAGTAGTAGTGTGGAGGTTTTCATGGATGAAGTCTTCACCTATGGCACCAACTTTGAGCAAGCCTTGGACCATCTAGAGAAAGTGTTAAAATATTATGTGGATATTGACTTAAAGGCTCAATTGGTAGAAAAGCCATTTGATGTTCTAAGAAGGAATTATTATGGGACATAGAGTTTTAAAGAAAGGGATAAAGGTGGACTCATAGAAATTATGGGTCATCTTGGGAATTACTAGACAACCTAAAACATTAAAAGACGTGTGATCATTCCTTGAACACATTGGTTACTATAGGCCCTTCATCAAAAAATTTTCAAAAATTGTCAAATCTCTAGTGGAGCTAACAAAGAAGGATGCATCATTCAATTGGACTAGGGAATGCAAAAAAGCATTTCAACAACTAAAGCAAAAGCTCATAGACACTCTAATTATACATGCTATAAATTGATCCAAACGATTTCATATTATGAAAGATTCATCAAACTATGCATTGGGGGTGGTGCTTACATAATTGAATGATTAGAAATGTCCATATTATATTCATTGTATAAGAAAAATAATTTTAGATGTGAAATTGAATTATACCACCACTGAGAAGGAGCTTATGGTAGTGTTATAATCCCTACAAAAAATTTAGGCACTATGTGCTTAGATACAAACTTTTTGTGAAAACTAATCTTAGTGCCATTCATTTCCTAATGAATAAGCCAATGGTAAATTCCCATGTCATATGGTAACTAGTGATTTTACAAGAGTTTAATCTTACAATGGTTGAATGTGATTGTTGATCACTTATCTTAGTTATGATGGGATAGCAAAGAGGATGAGGAATCTTTATCTGATCAATTTCTAGATGAACTCCTCTTTGCCAAATCCATTAAAGTTTAAAAACCTAAGGATATTAAATGGTGAAATGGATTCTTATCGTATATTCTCACTTAGAAGACTCCATAGTAATGGGATAGCAAGAAGAAATAAGAATTTCTTCACCAAGTCAAACACTACATGGAAATCCAAGATAACCTTTACAAGGTCTATGCCAATGGCTTGGTATGATGGTGTGTGCCTAATGCTAATAAACTATGGATCCTCCAGGATGTTCATGAAAGTTCTTGTAGGGGATCATTATGTAGGAAGGAGAATAACTATTAAGATCCTCATGGCAAGGTATTTTTGATCAATAATCTTTAGGAATTCTCAGCATTTTTTTAGTTCATGTCAGTGTTTCTAAAGATATGGAGGAATGATGGTTTGAATGGAAGTGCCTCAATAGTGGGTTTAACTCTAAATCCCTTTACCTCTGGGATATTGACTTCATGGGATCCACCACTCCCATGTCAAATGGAAAGGCTTACATCATAATCATAGTTGACTACTACATGAAGTGGGCTAAAGCTGTAGCTATCACCAATTGTTCATCTTCCACTATAGCATAGTTTCTAGAATAAAATGAGATAAATAGGTGTGGTGTACCAAGGGAACTTATTTCAAACAATAGAACTTATTTCACTAAGTCTACTTTTCAAAAGCTAATGCGAAACTTAGGGGTACAACACAAACTGATAATCCCCTATTACTCCCAAGCTAATGAACAAGCTAAGGTTACTAATAGGGAGATAACTAGGATCCTACCAAGCACCATTAGTTGATATATGAAGGCCTAGAGTATGAAGCTCCACGATGCTCCTTGGTCTTACTAATCAACTTGGAAACTTTCTATAGGTTACTGTTCCTTTAAGTTAGTGTACAAGAAACTACCAACACTTTTAATCCAAACTAAGTTTCATACACTCTTAACCATCTATGAGCTTGAGCTTAATCTCAATCTATCATAGAAAGAATGCTTAATGATAATAAATGTATTAGATAATAATTGACAAGTAGACCTAATAATTAATGAAGTGCATAAGGTACACTTTAAATAATTTCATGATGCATGAATACAAAAAGTTAAGTTCCAACCTAGTGATAAGATTCTTTATCAAAACCTCATGTATGTACAATAATGTACTATGTTTTAAAAATTATGGGAAGGATCTTACATTATTCATGCAACTTTTCCTTCTTGTGCTATGATCATTTACCACCCATCATATCCAAGGAAAATTCATTTGATCAACATCCAACTTGTTAAGTTTTTCCTAGAACCTAGAGTGACCAACAGCACTAAAACCTTAGAGTAAGAGATGGCATGCTCTATTTTTAATATCTCCTCCTCTCAACTTAGTCATGGGGGAGATGGCCAACCATACTAACACCTTGTGAGAAGCTAATATAATTTTTAAACCTTTTTATTTTACACTGTTCTTCATATGTCTTCATTTTCTTAAATATTTTATTGATTATTTTCTATACTTTTCCCTTTCTTTTATTTTCTTCTCATGTTTCTTAATTATATTTTGTTTCATATTATAGGAAATCTTTAATAATACCATTGTTATTGTTAATACTAGGATTTAATTAATGCCACAATTAATTTTATGATTGATTTACTAAATGACCAACTTTTTGTCTCTAGTTTATATGCTCTATTAGAAAATTCTCAATTGTATAATGGTATTAAGTAGTGGGTCCATGACATCCATCCATCTCATTTATTCTATGAAGGCTCTACAACATGGAAGCATGAGATCCTTCCACATTGCAACTAATGGTAACCCATGATCTTGCTATTTAATAGATTCAAAACTAACCAATAGGAAATAGAAAAGGGTGTGACCTTAAGGGGAATTGTTATATCCTCTTCTTCATTTATTTCTTGAGCTTTGTGATTTTCCTTCATTGGTATATCACCACTCCTATTATTGATCAATAAATAGGAAGCATGTCTTTTCCTAGTATGGTTTCCATTGAGAAAAACATAAATGAGAATTCAAAGCACACCCCTTAGACACAATAATGGACTACAAGCACTAGTTATGGGACTGGAAAGAAATGTTACCCATGCTTGAGGGAACCCCTCTAACTAAGACCCTTTTTCTTTCCTTCCTTCTTCTTTTTTCTTCTTCTCTTGGATTAGTGGTTACCCTTTGGGAATTTTCATGAATTCTTGATGGTCATAGGGAAAGGATATGTCAATGTAGAGTCACTAAAAGTGGAATGGGCTTGGTCTTGACTGAGAATGGGATAGTATCAGATCATCTTAATCATAGACTTTACAATAATCTCCTGTGACCTAGATGTAGATCACCTACCCATATTTCTCTCTCTACCATCATTCTCAATTCATAACATACTCACCTTACTACCTCATATCATCATCAATTGATAGGTTTTGTTATGATGATCATATAATACTAAGTTGATTTGTTAATTAGATATGGGTTTTAACTCAAAATGTCCAATAATCATCCTCAGTGCCTACGAACTACTTGTGATGAAGGCATGCAAGGGCATCAAAGGAATGAACTTGCTTTGGGGAGGACCCACTTGCATAATATTTTCCCTACCTCAATTTAAAATTCCTATCCATCAATCATTTTTGTGATCAATCACATCCACTTGCATTTAAACATCCAATTTTGTTTTTTTCTCACATCTAAAGTTCATCTAACTCTACTCAAATCTCTTCTTCTAAGCCAACATAACACTCTTCTATTTTGTTGCCATTATTATACATCTTTCTAGCTTCCATTAGGCTTTTCTCTCATCCCAAAACCCATCCAAAATTCCTTCATTTTATAAAATGAAAAATAGCTAATTATAGTTGCAACGATGCATCCTCGTCAATGTGGTGGGATGAGTCAACACAGTCCTATCAATGCATGTTCATTGACACAATGCAAAAATACTATAAATAGGTGCAACACTTAGCTCATTTTGCATCATTTTTCCAAATTTCAAAAGGATTTGTTGCAAAAATGTTTTTGAAATTTTTCTAACTTCTCAAGGTTAACCCATTAAAATAATATTAAATTACTTACAATGAAGGGTTAAACCTAACAAACATACTCCATGACTTGTAACTCCATGATTCACTATTAGAAATATTGACCACATAGATAACTAGGTCTACAAAATTTGACTAGATCGCTAGTGAATGCTTGTGATTTGTATGGTTGGGATTAAGGGATACTTGCCACTCATCAAATAGCTTTCTCCTCCTTCATCAACTTGCTCTCATCAAGGGCTGACATGCTAGTAATGGAAGCATAATCATCTTCTACTTTTGAATTACCTTCATTGAAAAAATGGATTGGAAAGCCCACCTTGTACCAAAAATGCTTCTCAAGGTGTCAATATTTCTTGAAATTGATACATTATTTTCCTTTTATCTGATTTTAATTTTTTTCTTACCTTTTTCTTTCTTGAGATGATGCTCTTCCATCTCTTTGAAAGCCTCTTCTTCTTTCTCCTCTTTATGAAGAGTTGTTTTGGAATTAATTTTTTTGGAATGGTGGCTAAAATTTGTATATATTTTATCTCCATATTCCCCTACTTATTTTTTCTTCTTTACCTCTTTAGAATTCATTTGAATAAAAGGTTTGGTTTTGGTTTTCCTTAAACACCAACACATCAAAGACTCTTGTATGAGAAATAAGCTTATCATTGGTGAGGGTTTTGAGATTTCTTATGCTAATGAGGGTTAAAATGGTAGGCATATGCTTAGGATGATAAAAGAGAATTTGGATGAATTTTTAGATTTTTTTCTTCTCACTATAACTAGCTTGAAATGCATCTAAATCTTTAATGATATTATACATTCTTTCAAAGAAATAATCAATAAACTCACCTCTTATCATGTGAAGGTTTTCAAATTTAGTCCTTATCTTCAATTACTTGGCTTGCATCACCTCACTTGTGCCATGATATTCTTGCACAATTACATCCCAAAAAGCCTTGTCATCTTCTTTATTGATTATCTTGGCCATAAGGCTCTCATTCAAAGTGCTACACATGATCATCTTGATGAATGCATTCTTCTTCTTGTCTTTAGTTTTCTTCCTCACTTAAGCTTGGTTGAGGAGAGAGGTGTCAACCTCATTGAAGTTATTTTTCATTACTTCAAGACATTCATTAAGCTCAAACAAGCTCTTCATTAGCATGCTCAAGTAATTGAAATTCTTTTTCTCATCAAAGATGATGGAACACTTTGGCACATTTTTGATATTCTTAAATCTCAACAACAAGGTTTGATACAAAATGTTGAAGGTGAAAATGGAATAAGGTCCCTTTTTACTCTTTGAAACTTATGACTAAGCCTCCAAATTCAACTTAAAAATTAATCATAACTAAGACCATGAGTCTTGGTGAGGTCATGGTTTAAGATCACAAGTCTTGGTTAAGTTGTGGTATGTCTTGGAGCTAGGGATAATGATCATGGGTTATGAAGCACTCATGGAATGTTGAACATGAGTTGTGATTTGATTATGGAGGTATAACCATTGGTTGTGAAGTACTCATGAAATGTTAACCACAAATCATGGTGTAGTCATGAAGTTCTAACCATGGATGATGATTGAAAATAAATATGTCAAACTTTTACCTCCCATCTTCTCTTCAATTTCTATCTAAATTACAAGTTGTGATTCACTCATGTGGTAGTACCACAATGCATGGTGAAGTTGTGGTATGCCAAAATATTATCATTTTCTTCTTTGTAACACCAAAAATTGTGGTAACGTTGTGGTGTATCTCTAAGTAAACTACAAGTTGTGGTTTAATAGGGGCACTAGAATCAACTAAAAAATGATTATGGACTATGCTTTGTGGGCATAGGGCTCTAATATTAACCTTGTAGTAGTGAGAGTAGTTCAAATGACTAAGTATTAGAGACCTTAATACCATTTTTCTATTGAGCTCTAATGGGTCATTGGTTGGTCAAGAAACCCTTATTCTAACCTAAAATTATTTTCAAATTGATGAATCATGTTTTTGTATGTGCTTTGATGTCGGGTATCCAATGTTAGAGCTAGGATGCAATGTCGAATATTAGATATCACAGGGTATACACCAACCTATAAATATGGTGCTTGGGCTCATGATTTTCATATCATTTTTTGTTGTAGTTAGTGAAACTCTTGCAGTTTGTTTTCTCAAAAGTTAGAATATTTTTTGAGTGCTTGTAGGAAGAGTCTAAGTGTGTATAGATCTTTGTTTGAACGTTGATGTACCTATGCATAATAGTATGATGGGAATAAAAATGAACTCCTTTGACAATCCTTGCAGCACTGAGAATAGAGTAATGTTTCCTTTAACGCACTTTAATTTCATGCATTTTAATTTAATGCATTTCAATTAAGGAATTAATTTTCAGTTGTTAACAAACACAAGCACAACCACCTTGAGCATACATATTGTGTTTGGAAACCCAACAACACTTAACGTTTGGTAGTCCAACAATACTATATGTGTTCAGGATGTGTCTAGGAATGTGGGACAGATACTTGTGTTAGGCTAGCTAGGTAATAAATGAATTAGATCTTAAATTTCTCTACCTTTCATTCTTGTTGTAGGTGATTAAACTTATAAAACATAAAATTAAGAAAATAATATACCTCAATTACACTTAAACCATACCCTTGAGCTTCATAAGTGTAGTTGGGAAGACAACAAACGTTCTCAATGACCATTTCACTTCCTAGAGGAACTAGTGTAGTAGAGAACTATAGGTCCATGGAATTTGACCAAATCGCATATAAATTCCTTAGTGATTTGTATGGTTGGATGTAGGGGTAGATCACTGCTCATCATTGGCATAGTTACCAAGGACCTTTTGGTTGTTTCATGCATTATCTAGGATTTAGTGAAAATCATTTAAAATCATTAGAATGAATCTTAGAGTCATATCATATTTTACAATTACTGTGACAAAAGTTAAAAGCACACTGCATTTTTATCATCTAATTGAAAATTTCTTCTTCTCACAAGAGTGCTTCTTTTCCAAAGTCTGATGGAGCTCATTAGTCGGTGCCATAACAATATTGAGTCATATATACTCATCTTGATGAGTGTGTATCCAATTTCACCTTCATCCTAGATTAGGATGAATAGCTATGGTGGCATGACATGAAGGGAAACATTGTGTTGTCACCTAATCAATCCATTCTTGCAATGCTCCATCAAATGCTTATACGATGGGGTCTCCAAGAACTTCATGCTGAGTATATTATGCAAGATACTAATGTTAGGGATTATCATCCCACTGAAGCACAATGTCTATGAGATCAACAGCTAGAACAACATCATGAATTTGTGAAAGGAAAAGGATTTAGTGATTCCCCATTCTTTCTATACCAAAAGGATGGTGGGGAACCCTTCTCTAGGGATTTTCCATTTAGTGAAATTCCTCTCTTTGACTTTGGTGAAGGAGGTCAAAACTAGAACTTGCAATCCATGATACACAATCCTAGTTCTAGTAAGAATGGATCCAACGACAAAGAAGGATCAAGAGGGGTAAGTCAAGGCAGGTATGTGGACAAGAAACAAGATCATGATCATGGTCGTGATCACCAAAGATGTGGTAGTAGGCATTGTGATAGTGCTAGTCCTCCTTCCTCTTCACCTTCATCATCATCATCATCATCTTCTAGCTTTGACCATAACCATAAGAGGCAAGACCATGATGGAGGTGATGAAAATGATCGATAGGACCAAAATGATCGAAGGGATCATCAAGCAAGGTAGGATCAAGGACATGGATATTCAAGAGAGGCACATCATCATGAATGAAGAGGTAGTAGAGGGCATCATAGGCACCATGATCATGGCCTTGATGAGGCTTTTCTTACTACCTAAAATCTGCTCAATATTATAGAGGTAGTACGAATTTCAACAAGGCATGTGAAGGATAGTTAGATCAAAAGGCTATACATGAACAATATTCCTTGGTTCGAAGAGGGATATAACTCTAATTTTCAAAACCATATCCAAGATTTTCAAGATGCATGTGCCTTGCAAAACATAGAGAATGAGTGGCAAAAGCTTAAATTTTTTCCCATGGACACTCATCAAAGAAGTAGAGAATTGGTACTAGTCCTTAGAGTTGGAATGTATTAGATGATGGAGTACCATGCTTGAATTATTTAATGATAACTATCAAATGTACTCTAGAGTGTCTAATTTGAGAAGTCAAATCCAAGAATGGAAATAAGGAACACACAAATTCTTGGATGCTACCATTGATCAATACTACTCATTAATCCAAAAATGTCCTAGCCATGGTTATTCTCAATTAGATCAACTTCACCACATTGTAGATGTGCTTTGATCAGAAACAAGAAAAACCCTTGGTGTCTATGCCCAAGTGTGACTATCAAAATTAAGTGCCTATCAAGTACAAAGACTAATCGAGCAAGTAGCTAAAGAGGAGGATGAATTAAGAAAAAGAGAAAGTAAAAAATAATATAACTGGGATCCTTCCATTTGTAAGAGGGAGGTTTGATTCTATGATAGTGAGAAAGAAATTGCATCTGATGAGGTGGTAGATAGGAAAACTTACCACTTCAAAAATTTCAATCTAAAATTACAACAAAGGTTAATTAGTTATGGAACTCCATGGATAGTAGATTTCAAGTTGTCCTAAAAATTGCTAAAGAGTCCAAAGAACAAGGTAGTGATCATGAGTGTAGGAGGTGCAAGGAAGTTGAATGTTCCTATCAAAAAGGTAAGGGCAAGATTACTACTATAGAAGAAGTTGCAGAAAGAAAATCCAATGATGATGGTGGGTGTGACATTTTCTAGTATGTACATCCTAAGGAATGTTTCCCTATAGTGTCACATTTATAGGAGTTTGGGGTGTATGCTTTAAATCCATGACTAACACAAAGGAAAACATCTAGAAGATTACCTTATCCTCAAGGTAATTTTAGGCAGTCCTACCAACAATAGTAATATTATCCAAGTGGAACTCCATTGCAACCATATGAGCAGTATCAATAGTGGAAGCAACCATAATCATGGGCATTAGCACCACCAAGGTAGCAATACCCTTACAGGCAACCTAATCCCTATGGGTACTACATTTAGCAACCCCTATCTTCATGTGACTCCTCCAATCATATTTCTACTTTTCAATCTCACTACCATCCTTCTAATTATTATCAAACTCATTCTCCACATGAAAGAAGGAATGCCACCTCTTAGCCTTATCCTCCTTTTATCCCTGCATATCTTCCTCCTCCAACTAGATAGCTACCACCTACTCCACCTATGTAGGGTGAACTACCAACTCAACTATAACAACACAATGCTTCTAGGGTTGTTAATCTACAATTGGTTCATCAACCAAGTGGGTTAGAGGCTTAGTTAAAGAAAAGACCTTTCTTTCGCCCATGAAGTCCACCTAAGCTCTCAAATACATCCACAATTGACAACCTTGTCCCTCCATCTTCTGCTATATCAAATTCCTTCGAGTCCCTTTCAAACTAAAATCTACCTAGGATCATACTATGATGGTTACTCACACTATATCTGATTGGATCTGTGTGGGAAACCCTCCTAGGAAATTACTTGATCTTGGAAGTCCTCTCATTTATTTTCAAATTACTAGGAATGAACCATGCAAAGCTCTTCTCAACTCAGGTTTTAGTGTCAATTTAATTTCTCATGAAATGTACACTACATGGAACCTACCTCCTCTCAAGTAGAGAAATATTAGATTAGAATTGGCAAACTAATCCATCACTATTCCATTGGAACTGGTGCAAGACATTGTGATCACTATTTTTGGGTGGTCTTATCCTACTAATTTCCTAGTGATCAAGGTGGAGAATTGCAAAGGGGATTTCCCAATCATCATGGGAAGGGCATGGCTTAGCACAGTTGATGCAAGAATGGGCATTAGAGATCTTTCCTTAGAAATATCGAAAGAAAATACATTTATAAAGATTGAGAAGAAGCAAGTTCCATGCATCACATATAGTGATATAGGGTTCAATTGTGTGCAAAAAATCTAGGCCATGAAACAAGCATCTATCTTTGTATGCAAGCAATGTTCACTAGAAGAAAAAATTCAAAGGTGTTGTTAGGTAGTAGCCACAAAAGAGGGCACCCAATGGTTAATTGCTGATTCTAAGAGCTTGACATGCACATATGTCATAGGCATTGATGAACTAGAGCAAGTTCATCACCAACTCTCTGATGATGCAAATGATGATACTTATTAGGGAGAGTTGGAAATTCTTAAAAATTTTAAGTAAGAGCCCCTTGAACTAAAAACGCTACTAGACGGAATGGAATATGTGTTTTTAAAAAATGGAAAGCTAGTCATAATCAATGCAAATCTTGCTCTAGAGCATAAAAAGATGTTGTTGAATGTGGTTGAAAAATGATCAGGAACTTTTGCTTGGTCATATCCTAAACTCACAAGGATTGATTCCTAGGATATGCTAGCATCGTATCTCCATTGATTCAGCCATGAATCCAAATAGATAGCCACAAAGGAAATCGAACCCCAAACTAAAGCAAGTTGTCAAGGAGGAAATTGAACAACTCCTTAAGGAAAGGTTTATTTATTCCATTGCAAATAATGAGTGGGTTAGTCTACTCATGATTGTGCTAAAGAAAGAAGGTAAGTGTAGGTCTACATCGATTTTTAGCTGTTGAACATGGAAACATTTAAGGATAATTTTCCATTACCATTTGTTGATCAAGTATAAGACATAATATCTAAACATTGATACTACAGTTTTCTAGATGGTTATGGTGGCTATAACCAAATTCAAATTACACTAGATGACTAGGTGAAGACAACATTCACAAGTCCTTGGAAAAATTGCATATCACAAGGTGCCATTTAGTCTATGCAGTGCTTCTACTACATTCCAACACTTGGTTAATGAGCATTTTTCAACAACAAATTAGAAGTGGTGTGGAATTCTTCATGAATGACTTCTCAACTTATGGAGCTACATTTGAGCAAGCCCTGAACTACCTTAAGTAAATGCTAACACAATGTGTTGAAATCAACTTGCAACACAATTGGTAAAAAAGTCACCTAATGATCTAGGAAGGCATTGTATTGGGACATAGAATATCACAAGTAGGAATTGAGGTAGACCTTGAGAAGATAAGGGCAAGGAATAAACTACCAACTAGAAACTGTCAAAGATGTTCAATCATTCCTTGGACATACTAGCTACTATTGGTGATTCATAGAGAATTTATCTAAGATCGCAAAGTCATTGGTAAAATTTACAAAGAAAGATGCTTCATTTGTTTGGACCACGAAATGTGAAAAAGCATTCTAATAGCTAAAAGAGAAACTTACAAAAACTCCAATCCTACAAACACTCGACTGGTTGAGACTACTTCATGTCATGATGGATGCATCAAATTATGCCTTGGGAACTGTGCTTATGCAAATGAATGACAAGAAATTTCCATATTACATATACTATGATAGCTAAAGCATTCTGGGTGCATAACTAAACTACACCACCATAGGAAAAGAATTGATGGCAATGGTGTTCACTCTAGAAAATTTAAGGCATTATGTGCTTGGATACATGGTGTTTGTGCACATGGATCATAGTGCCATTTGTTTCTTGATAAAAAAGCCAATAGTGAGTCCCTATGTCATGCGGTGGCTAGTGATCTTGCAGGAATTTGATCTTACAATGGTAGATCAAAAGGGAATTGAGAATGCGATCACTAATCACTTGAGTCAGCTGCGATGTGACAACAAAGAAGAAGAAAATCCATTATCTAATATGTTTCCTAATGAATTCCTCTTTTCTAGGGCTATAACTAAATAATTTCCCAATGAGCCTCAATGGTATGATAGCAATCGCAACTATCTTCTTACCCAAGAGATGCCATAAGGGTTGGACCACTAGAGGAAATAGCAATTTTTTCACTTAGTAAAATGCTTCATGGAGATCAATGGACATCTCTACAAGGTGTGCATCGATGGTCTGGTTTGTTGGTGTGTCCCTAATGTTGATCAACTTCATTTTCTCCAAGATGCTCATGAAGGTCCTTGTGGAGGACACTATGCTAGGAGACACATGGCCATTAAAATCCTAATGGTAGGGTACTATTGGCCAACAATCATCAAGTATGTTCAGCATTACATTTCCTCTTGTGAAAAATGCCAACGAGATGGTGAAATGACTACTTTAATGGAGGGACCTCAGCAATGGATTCAACCACTAGAACCCTTCGAGATCTAGGGCATTGAGTTCATGGGTCCCATCATGCCCATGTTAAATGGAAAGGCATACATCATAGTCGCTATTAACTATTGTATGAAATGGGTAGAAGTAGTAGTTGTCATTGACTGTACATCTTCTACTACTGCTTAGTTTGTACAAGAAATAGGTTTTGTGTGCCACATGCATTAATTTCTAATAATGGAACTCACTTTACAAGTAACACTTTTCAAAAGCTCATGCAATGCTTGGGGGTTGAACATAAACTCACAACACCTTACCATTCCCAAGCCAATGGTCAACCTGAGGTTACCAATAGGAAAATCATAAGGATTCTAACTAGAACTATTAGCAAATATAGAAAAAACTAGAGCACAAAACTCAATGATGCCCTTTGGGTCTACTGCTCAACATGGAAATTTCCTATAGGCTATTCCCCCTATGAGCTTGTGTATGGAAAATTACTAATACTTCTTATTCAATCCAAGTTCTATACACTTTCAACAACTTGTGACCTCAACCTTGACTTGAGTCTAGCACAAAAAGAAAGACTAATGAATCTCAACCTGCTAGATGAAAATCAATTAGTGGCCCTATCATTTAATGAGTTTTACAAGGCCTACAACAAAAAGCACCATGACCTTAGAATTAGAAAAATCAAATTTCAACTAGGAGATAAGGTTCTCTACTAGAATCCCACATACATACCCCAATGAACTAAGTTCCAAATGTTGTGGCAAGGACCTTACATCATTTATAAAACTTTTTCTTTTGGGGCCATGATGCTCTACAAACCTAAGAGCCCAAATAAGAAACAATTGGTCAACATCCAACAAATAAAACCTTTCCATGAGAATAAGCTAGCTAATACAACAAATGTCTCATCAAATGGACAACCATGCTCCATATTTTAGATATCCTCCTTTCAACTTAGTTGTGG
>MNCI01005936.1:374680-385136 GCA_015680685.1 Gnetum montanum
TAAGGAATGGTGGTTGTTTTTTGGGAGCACTCGTATGTCTTAGGGGATGGACTGGTCTTAGAATGAAGATGCAAAGTCACTGAATGTGGTTGGTTTTGGTTTGGACTAATGATGAATCTTATCAAAGTTATTTAACCATAAAATCCACAAAGGACTTCATGTGACCTTAATTAGGAACTCCATTCTACTCTCTCTCATCCATCTACGCTTTCCATGTCTCACCTCATTGTTGGTTGTGTGTTCTTTTCGATCTCCTAGTTTGATGTGTCAGAATTATTAGGTAGTTTCTTCTAAGTTTTTGTACTCAACCTTCTATAACCATTAATCATATATAGAGCCCACAAACTCTTTGGTTTGAAGTTATGCAAGGGCATAAAATGCCTATGCTTGGTTTTAGGAGGACCCACTTGCATATCTTTTGGTTGGGTTAGTTAAGTTCTTTACCCTTAGACACTCTTACAATCAAATCTTTTTGTTTACCCCATCAATGACATCCAATTGTGCACATCTTCACAAAATTTTTTAGTAAAATTTTTATTATTATTGTGAATTCTTACACTCTCTTCAAATATTTCCTTGTTTCAAACTTTTTCAAATGTAATGAACCACTTACCTATTTTACCCTATTTGTCAACCTTCCCACTAACACTCCTAAAGGAATCAATCAACCACAATCATAACCTAGCTAAGTATAACCATTAACGAGATAAGGAATTTAATAGCTATGTGTTACACATTGCATACTAATTTGCAATTTTATTGTGATTGTAGTGGGAAGCATGAACTAGAAGCAAGACTATCTTCACCAAGGATGATGTAGCAGTACCTCATGATGTGGACCATTCATGATCATTGGATCTTCTCTCTTACTCTTTAGCTACCAAGAGGTGTTGGATGTCAATTTTATCCAAAGTTTTCACTTCTCTTATCATGAACACTCAATTTTGTAAAGATTGTAACTCCATACACTTGGGCACTCAAAGTCTATTTGTTCCATTTGAGTCTATTTGTATGTTAATTAATAATCCCATACGTTCTCAATATTTTATAGAGAACTTGTTCCATCTCTTTTGCACTTAAGGATGAGTTTTCATTCAGTTGTTTGGGTATCATGCTTTTATGTGTGCTCTAAAGTTAGGTATCTGATGTCGAAGCTAGGATACAATGTTAGATATCCAATATTGCAGGGTATGTGCTAGTCTATAAATATGGTGCTTCGGCTCATGATTTTCATATTAGTTTTTTTCATAGTTAGCAAAGCTCTTGTAGTTTTCTTTTTCTAGAGTTGGAATATTTTCTGAGTGCTTGCAGTAGGAGTCTAAGTGTGTACAGATCTTTGTTCGAACATTGATGTACCTGAGCATAGTAGTGTGACAGGAATAAAAATGAACTTTTTTTAACAATCCTTACAAAACTAAAAATAGATTAATGTTTCCTTTAATGCACTTTACTTTAATGAATTTAAATTAAGAAATTATTTTCAATTGTTAACGAACAAAAGCACAACCACTGTGAGCATACATATAGTGTTTGGTAACCTAGCAATGCTTAATGTTTGATAGCCCAGTAGTGCTATATGTGCTTAGGATGTGTCTAGGAAAGTGAGACAAGTACTTGTGTTAGGCTGGCTAGGTAGTAAATGAATTAGATCTTAAATTACTCTACCTTTCATTATTGTTGTAGGTGATTAAAATTATAAAACATAAAATAAGAAAAATTATAACCTCAATTACACTTAAACCATACCCTTGAGCTTCACAAGTGTAGTTGGGAAGACAACAAATGTTCTGAAAACCCATTTCACTTCCTAGAGGAACTAGTACACTGGAGAACTATAGGTCTATGAAATTCAACTGGATCACACATAAATGTCTTAGTGATTCGTATGGTTGGATGTAGGGGTACCTCATCACTCATCATAAACCTACACCCATAGTAAATCCACAAAGTGTAAAAACAAAGATTAATCTCCAAGCAAGATCTTCTTCTTCTTTCTTCTCTTGAATGATAATGGAGATGATATGAAGTTGAAACAGAGTTAAAATTTTTAAAAAACAATTATATAATAGAATGCAATTAAAATAGATAATTTTCCTAAGCTAAGATATGAGATAATGATATGAAGATAAACATTTCTATTTTTCTATTTTTTCAAACTTCAATCTTACATCAATGAAGCTTTCTTGAAATGTCTTATGTTTGATGAGATCCCATACATGGAATAAAAAGAAAAGTGAGGAGGTTCTTAGGAGCACACTCAACTCTATACATGGCTAAAAATGACCCATATAATCATCATCTAAATTACAAGGAGATAAGAGTTATAGTTTCAACTCAGGTGGATGTGCCATCTATGTACTTTATGTGATTCCAACATAGGAGAAATCACTTCATGAGGTCTTAAATGGTCCAAAGGATGAGATTCATGACATGTGACATTGGAGGATCCATATTTAACTTTACTTTGACTTCTCCTTCCCTCTCATTTTTGAAATACAAAATTATGTCATGTGACACATTACATGGAGACTTGAAGATATGACCCCACATACTACATGACTTAACAACAACATGGAAAATAAATCTACCTCATACAATGATATGGAAAATAAAAATGACATAAGAGAAGCACACATTAAGCTACAAATACTATCACATGAGAGAGAAATTTTTTTTTATTGTTGCTATGAGATGAAATAACATTTTGGAAAAGCTTTAATGGTAAAATTTTTGTTATTATAATAAAAAATTACACCAATATTTATAGGCTTGGCCATGAGGCAAATCTATTTACATGAGGGAAGGCTTATCCCATTAAAATGGGCTAACATAATGAGGTGACTTTAGAGTTTTGGGACATTTCTCCTTCTAATCTGCCCATGACTAATTAAAAAATATTTAAGAATACTTTTGTTCTTTGGCCGAAAGAAAAAAATAAAAAATCATAATTTTTACATGGCTTTGTATCCTAGTTACAAAAATTACTAATCTTCTAACTAATGTCTACATGATATAAGAATTTTGTTCATTTTTTTTAATTTCTTCATGTTAATGGTGTTGGAATGGATGAAACATTCATACAATTTCCAATAATAGGATAAATTTTGATGGGTATATTTATTTAACATACTATTATGTTTTTCTTAAGTTCAACAAAAGTATTGGGTTATGTATATTCCTTAGGAATAGATATAGTCATATAAATTTTGTTCAACACCCCTCAACAATGATGTTATTATGAAGATAAGGTATGATTAAAATAGAATATTGATAATTTAGATAAATCCCATGTTTCGGTATTTCATATATCAAAACTTGAAAATGGAGAAATATGTGTTTTTCTTTATGGATGTGTGTAGGATTTGAGGAACAACGAGAAAACCACTTATAACATAATATTTTTCAAATCTTTCCCTTGAAGATACCTACCTTCACATGAGGATGTTGCTAAGATCATGCCAAGAATGAGGAGCTGGAAGTCAATTTCGGATCATACTAAAGTATTAAGTTCCAATGAAGATGGATTTAAAAAAAGCAAATATTTCAATTTCTTCAACATGATATGTAGGATGGACATCCATGATCAATTGTAGAGGTTCCACTAGAGGATTAAAGATGCTTAGATTAAATTTTATAATCCAAGGTGGACAACCATCCTAGGGAGATGCTAGGAATGTTGTATGGTGGATAACTACCTCCTTCTAGGACATTCCACTCAATGCTAGAAAAAGTGTAGAGTGGGCATCCAATCTTCAAATGTGATGTCTAGGATAGTCATTGGGGAAAAATAAAAAAACCATTTCAAGCCATCTTTCCACTTTAGTTCAACTCAAAGACACAAAGGAAAGTTTAGGAAGGTCAGGTTATAAAAGCTATAACCTTGCTGACTTTCATGCACTACTTAATTTAACATTTTGATTTGGCTATAGCTACACAAGTTTCTCATCTACACACACTATGCTAGAACATTGGATAAGGGCTGATTGCTTTTGCTACTAAGCTTCATGATAGCTACACATCTCTTCTCCTAAGGGTTTGAAATGCATATGCTCTCTTAATATATTTTATATATCTTGCATTCATTGTTTCTAAGTGTAATTGTTTTGTGCCCAAGTGTTTTGTGCATATTGTATTAGATTATATTTGTAAGATCATTTCCTACACATATTTTTTTTTATTATTTCTTGCTCTAAAGAGGTTTGGATCTTCTCTAAGGAAAAAACTCCACTTTTTATTGTTATGACTTAAGGGGTTTGTAATTGATGCATTCTAAGGATTACTAAGTGATTTATGCTTTTTCCTTGAGAGCTTTTGATGTCTCTTTCATAAGTATCATTGATCTTACCCTTGTGAGATTTATGGAAGTGTTGAAGACTACCAAGCTTGGAAATATATTTATTAGTACCATGCAAGGAGGGTATACCATTTGAGGATTTACCACCATAGTATCCTAAATCACAATTTGTATCTAGTAAAATTTAAGTAGCAACCTTGACAATGCATATCAATGAGCTTGTTCCATTGTATTTTGATTTTATTTATTTTTTCATTTAATTTTTATTTATGATTATTTTACTAGAACTTGTTCAACACTCCTTTTTATGTTCAAGGATTCAAAAAGAATCAAAATATAATAATGAATTCAAAGTAAGTTCAAAAACTTTATGAAAATATTATTCTTAACAAATAAAAGTATACTTTAACTATTAGGTCTATTACTTTGTTTATAGTAGATGTTAAGTATGAGTTGTACTTTAGACATTTTTATGTTCTACTAAATTTCTATCAAAGTATGATGTTGGTTATGTATCATAGGTCCATATAGCCAAAAAGTTTTGGTTCTAGCTATTCCTTATTAAATACTTATGTGGTAAATCAGGATTTTATTGCTAGAAAATTAACTTTACCCCCTTCAAGCTTTAATATTAATGCATGGTCTATGATTAAAATGTGTTTATTAATTGGATCAATATATTCATTTGTGGTCTTTCTTGGCTTTACAAGTTTTTTTTCTTTTTTTTTTTAATTCAACAAGGAAACTTACTTCTATTTTGTTGTACACCATACACTAGAGGTATAATTAAGTTATAAATAGGCCAATGTAATTAAATAGCACTACAAAACACACACACACACACACACACACACACATACACATCTATGTTTATGTTGCTATGGCATCAAATAAACAAGGAAGAAAGACACTAATTCATTTGTAGAAAATCTAAAAGAAACCATTAATGTTACAATTTCTTTCTTATATGTTCTTTTTGAATTAATGTAGAAAATGAAGATGTAGGTAAGAATAATCTATAAAGATTCAATCTATCAAATATTCACACTTTTCATTATAAAAGATACTGTTTCCACACAATTTGAGACGTTATGTCTCCACCTTTGAAAAATTGATGATTGGAATCTAACTATAATTTAAAACATATAGCTACTAATAAGCACAACCAAACTTTCCATTTTATAGATTTATAAGGTCATACCATAGAATAATCATCATTTTTATGGAGGATGACATTACCAAATGATTATTTGTAAACTTTATAAAATTGTTCCAAATCATCCTAGTTTGATTGTGATGTAACATAACATGATTTATGAGCTATAGATTATTATATCCAAATTTATACATTTGGTCACCATAATGAGAAATATTCTTATGATATTCACTTATGAAAAGATAATTTCATCTTAATTTATTAAGAAAAATAACAATATTTAATGATAGGGTTACTTTCTTCGATATGATTTCACTTCCTTATTCATTTTGTTAACAATGAGTATAATTTGCCTTAGAATATTATGCTAGACAAAAAACTTCATTACATATGCCTCTTCAAAATGCACTAGCATTTACAATGATAGGAAAATAAAATAGAGGCATGTATCTATATAGATACTTATGCTTTATAACTTGAACCTAATCTTTGTTGTTATTATTGAAAATTTAAATGGATAACTTAATTAATAAGGTTTGATTTAATTCCTTTCCTTTGCAATGTATTTTTCAATCAATCATATCACATATCTAGTTAAGCTTTTATACCTTTATAACTTAGTTTAAGTTATTGTATCTTAAGGGAAATGCAAGCTATTGATGATTTTCCAATTCTAGAAGTTTGGAAACATAATAATCTTTCATAGAGGTGTCAAGTTCATGTGATGTTGGTGCAAATCAAAGGATGTATGGAGCAAGTTCACTCCACAATTAAATTATCTTCAACACATTGACTCTAGATATTATGTAAAGAAAAATTTATTTGCTAGAAAAATAATAAAACTAGGTATCTTCAATTAAATTATTTGAAGATTACAATAGGCTTCACATAACCCACAAGCATCTATAAACTTGTCACACTTAAACAACATTATAGAGCATGAGGCTCTACAATCACACAATGGTTGTTCTTAATGCAAGACACAACTAAGAAAAATCTCTCCCACAACACAAGATTGAGATCTTAACTCACAAGTGAGATATAAGAGAATATAACACATAGATTAACACACCACAAGCTAATCTTGGAGTTGTACTCACCTATTGCACTTACCCAGTGTGCTCACCCAATCTCTCCTGCCTAGTTCTCCTTGCATACAAGCTCTCCTCCTCTCTCATCGATGAAGGCATACATAATTATATAGATTTAAAACCCTAGGAAGCTATCTATTTTCCTTCCTAGATTTTTCCCACATAGATCTAGAGTTGTTTGGATGTTTCCTAATCAAAATGCCATGTCAAATATTTTCTTCTTCACCGGCATAGACATCTCTTGTTTCATGTAGACATCTTTTTTGAGAACTCTATTCACTAGAGAGATGGCTACTATTTTTAGAGATGTATTCTCTAGACTGGAGATGTCTACACTTCATGGGAGACGTCTATCTTTCTAGGGAGATGTCTTCTATGAAATCCCTACTCTCGGGAGAGATGTCTACTATTTTTGGAAGACGTACTCTATGGACTAGAGACTTCTTTAATTTAGGAAAGAACCCTTTGGAAAGATGTTTTTCTATTTGAAAAGACGTTTATCTTGAAGGTACCAAAAATAAAAATGCATTTTTTGATTTTAGAAGCCTCTGGATGCCTTCCAAAAAGTCCCCATAGACCTTGGAACCTCCTAAAATCATCAAAATAAGCCAAAAACACATCCAAACATGCCGAAACATCCAAGAATCTTCATCATAAAAATCAATAGAAAAACACACATAAAACTAGGACACACACATCTAGGTCTTCTCTAGGCATGAAAACTTGTAAAAACAACTTGTAGGACAAGCACAAGGGAATCGAAAGAGGTGTTCCTACACCAATGTAAGTGATTTAATACATGAAATACTAGTTCTCTCTTATTTAATTAAGACCCTTAGGATTCTAAAATATTTTGACCATTGATATGCATAATGGAAGATAAAATAATGAAGGATTCATCTAGCTTGGTTAATATTGGGTCGTTACCTATAAAATGAGGTATTAGCTTGGGGTAAGAGTCTATACTTAGTAAACCTCAATCATAGGTTCAATTACATTGGACAACACTAAGTTATAAATTTAAATAAAATTCTCTAAAAAAGGAAGAATGAAATTGGTTTCATAAATCCAAAGATGTAAATAAAAATTTTGGTTTTACTTCAAGTTTTATAATATCTTGAATATGGTATTATTTAGAAATTTAATTATCTTTTTATATCTACATATGACCTATATGAATTGAATTCACTTGATCATAAACTAGGGCTATTTAATATATTACATATTTTTAATATATAAGGTTACCATTAAAAGCTAACCAATAGATTTAGTAACAAGGTTGGTATTGTAAAGTAACATTGATGAGCAGCGAGGTACTCTTACATCCAACCATACGAATCACAAGTATTCACACATGATCTAGTCAAATTCTGTGGATGGGACTAGTTGTGGCACCTAGATCGCTATGCCTTGATTGTAGTTCGCTATCTTCCCACTTGGACTAGTGGTAGCTTTGTCATATATGATTTAGTCCAGAGTGAAGCATATGATTTTTATTATTTTATATTTTATTTTTCTATGATTAACAATAGGTTGAAATTCAATTTATAATCAATTCAACTAATCTAATTACTAATTAATAATCAACTACCCAAACATAACACTCTTGGGTTACCAAACGTTAAGTGTTGCTAGGATTACCAAGCATCATGCGCATGCTTGAAGTGGTCATACTTATGTGCTTAATTAATATGCATGGAAATGTAAATATCAACTAAGTACATGAAAGGTAAATTACATGGAAAGTAAGTCTAATCTAAGTCAAAGTGCTGCAATGAATAAGAATCAATCTCAATATTATTGTCATTTATGGAATGTGTCTAGTTACATTACCAATTGAATAAGACTCTATAAAATTGACTTAGATTCACTCTATGGGCACTCATTGACTATTCTTTAAGATTATGGAATAAAACTACAACATTTTGGATACTCTATTAAAAAAACCTATGCAAACCTTCTTCCAAACTATGTGCCCAAGCACTATATTTATAGGTTGGTATATATGCCATGATATCAGATATGTGACATTTCATCTTAACCACTGATATTGGGTATCTAATATTGAGGCTCCAATATTAGATATTCGATATTAGAGCCAAAACAATTGATGAGTGGTGAGGTAACCCTCTGCTCAACTATATGAATCACAAGCATTCACACATGATCTAGTCAAATTCCATGGATGGGACAAATTGTGGTATCTAGATTGTTATGCTCTGATCATTGTTCATTGTCTTCCCACTAGGACTAGCGGTAGCTTTGTCACATATGGTTTAGTCCAAAGTGAGGCATATGATGTTTATTATTTTATGTTTTATAAATTTGATCACCTACAACAAGAATGAACGGTAAAGTAATTGAAGATCTAATTCATATACTACTTAGCTAGCCTAACACAAGTAACCATCCCACTTTCTAGGCTACCAAATGTTAAACGTTGCTGGGTTACCAAGTACTATATGTATACTTGAAGTAGTTGTGCTTGTGTTCATTAAAGACTGGAAATTAATTACTTAATTAATGTACATTAAAGTAAAGTGCATGAAAGTAAAGTGCATTATAGAAAACATTAATCTATTCTCAGTGCTACAGTGATTATCAAAATAGTTCATCTTTATTCCCATCACACTACTGCCCTTAGGTACATCAGTGTTCAAACAAGATCTATACACACCTAGACTCCTTCTACGGGCACTTACAAAATATCCTAACTATGAAGAGAATAAATTGTAAGAGCTTCTCTACTCTGACTAAAAACTAACAAAAACTCATGCCAAATCAGGAGCCCAAGCACTATATTTATAAGCCAACATATACCCCTCGATGTTGGATATTTGATGTCGCATCTAGACCTTGATGTTGGAGTAGACAAAGAAATGTGTTTCATCATACCCCCATGACTTAATGAAAACTCATCCTTGAGTGTAGAAGAGGAGGAAAAACTTCTTTACAAAATATTAGGTAGGTATGGCATTATTGATTGACATACAAATTGACTCAAATGGAACAATAAACTCTAAGTGCTTAAGTGTATAGAGATACAATCTTTACAAAATTGGGTGTCCATGAGAAGAGAAGGAAACACCTTGGATAACACTAACATCCAACACTTCTTGGTAGTTGAAGAGTGAGGGAGAAGATCTAATGATCATGAATGGTCCTCATCGTGTGGTACTTGCTGCATCATCCTTGGTGAAAATAGTCCAACTTCTAGTCCATGCTTCCCACTACAATCATAATAGAATCATGAATTAGTATGCAATGTGTAATGCATAGCTATTAAATTCCTTGTCTCATTAGTGGTTACATGGCTAGGTTATGATTCTGTTAGATTGATTCCTTTAATCATGTTAGCGGGAAGGTTGACAAATAGGGTAAAATAGATAAGTGGTCCATTGCATTTGAAAAAGATCAACATAGAAAAATATTTGAAGAGGTTATAATAATTTACAATAATAAAAAGAAAAGTTTACTAAAAAAATGTTATGAAGATGTGCACAATTGGATTTCATTGATGGGTAAACAAAAGGATTTGATTGTAAGAGTGTCTAAGGGTAAAGAACTTAACTAACCCAACCAAAAGATATGCAAGTGGGTCATCTCCAAAGTAGGCACAGGAATTTTATGCCCTTGCATAACTTCAAACCAAAGAGTTCGTGGGCTCCTTGGATGATTAATGGTTATGAAAGGTTAAGTACAAAAACCCAAAAGAAACTACCTAAGAATGTTGACACATCAAACTAGGATATCGAACAAGAACATGAAACTAGTAGTGAGGTGAGACATGGAAAGAATAAATGGATGAGAGAGTGTGTGTGGAATGGAGTTCCTGATTAAGGTCACATTGAGTCCCTTGTGGATTTTATGGTTAAATGACTTGATAAGGTCCATCATTAGTCCAGAACAAAACCA
>MNCI01005936.1:385343-430986 GCA_015680685.1 Gnetum montanum
TTTTTTTTGAAATGGAAACCACACCATCCAAAGATGTATGTGTGTATTTTGTCTAAGGGATGTGCTTGAATTCCCATCATTTTTTTTTGAAATGGGAACCACACCATGCAAAGATGTATTCAACTTTTTTTATTGGTCGACATGAAATAGTAAGAAGTCCATGAAAACACACATGTGTCCAAGCAAATAGAAAGGTACAAAGAATACCAGAATCCCCTTGAAGTCACACCCTATTTAAACCTTTGAATCCTTTCCAATTACGAAAACTACCAAAGTCACAAGTTTGTTAAAGTTTCATTAATGAAAAAGGGACTGCATGTTTCTAGAAGAATGAAAACCATAGAGTTTGTGGGATGGGTGGATGTTGTGGACTCACTGCCTATTGCATGAAAAAGAACCATGTCCTAATGGTCAGTAACAAAATTCAAAGCCAAAATCTAGACACCAACAATCAAATAAAAAAATATTACATACCACCATCAAATAACGCATTACCACTGTACCTAGCACTTATTAATAGAAAGTTAGAAAATCACACCAAAATAGAATAAAAGAAAATATAAAAGAAAGTGTAAAATTTTCAAGAAATAGCAAATGTACTAATGATGGTGTAAAACATAAATTAGAAAAGATTAATAACATGAAAATAAGAAGATGTAAAATAAAGAATGTGTAAAACAAAAAATATGTAAAATAAAAATATGAAAACCACCTAGGAATCCTAAAGATTAGAATGGATAGTGAACCCCATAACTAAACATTTGGCCATGACAAGGATTAATAAGTGGTTAAATAGATCCATGCATGTATGAAACATTCATAACTATCCATGCCCTAGCCACTAGGTGTCTATTGGTGGTGTGGTGGTTGGGTAGAAAAATTGTTGGTCACACACTTGATTGTTACAGGTACGGTGGGTCAAGGTATGAGGTGTGTTATTATTATGGATGTCTGGCCCATGATTTCACCCTTGATCATGATATGGTATGCGTGGATTTTTTTATCTTCTCAAACTATTAGATTCATTAGTTGGATGTGGGATTGGAGTACAGACAGATGGTGGCCCTTGTGTATGGTCAGAGAACATTAGTTGAGATAAGGAAGGTGATGGACTAGGTTGGCCTTGTGCTAGCTCGAATGATGTGGTAGTTCCATGTATGGTTTGCCTCAACTCATGACCTTTTTTTTATAAGGGACATTTCCAAAGTTGAAATTGGAACCCACTGGTGTCAGTGTGCCTTTGTACATTTGTAGCACAAGTGGCATTCATTGGTTGATATTGTGGTGCTAGACCTTCTTGAATTATTGGTGATGATGTATAAGAAGGTGGATTATGATTATATCAGGGGTAAGTTGGATGGTAAGAGGCATGAGGTGGTGATCCTTTAGGTGATGTCATGTATTGATGGTACTTGGGAAAGTGGTAGTGATGATTTGAAGTGGAGGATGTAGAAATAATTGGAGAAACAGGGTGTTGAACATAATATCTGTGAAGTTTTAGTGGGTAGGAAGGATAGGGCTGATTTGGTGGTGGCCTTTCCCATGACTATGGTTGTTGCCACTACAGTTGATAACTATGTTGAGATTGGTAACAAGTCCCCCTAGGATGGTATGATCAATTATGGGACTGTCTATAATTACCTTGTGGGAGAGGAAGTCTCCCAGGCATATGCTTTTGCACAAACTTTTGATTTAAGGCACCTACCCAATACTCCTATAAATGCAACAATATGGGGCATTCATTCTTTGGCTAGTCATATATGCATAGGTTGCATACATCATATTTGTTTGTGGTTAAGTCTTTAGCCTCACTTTTATCAACCACTTTTCCCATTTGCTGAAAAGTTTTCCTAGATATTTCTTAGTTTTGTATCCTTTGTTTATTGTGATCACTTGGCATGTGTTGCATGATCTTCTTCATGATTTTCCCAATAAGAGTTGTGAAATTCTCATCTATCCATTTAGACATCCTATTAGACTTTGCTTCTAAATCATCAATAGACTCCTTTATCGACAAAGTTTGTTATGGAATCACCTTGTCAAAAGTAGTTTCATTTTCCTTACCATAAATTTGGACCTCATTTGGTTGAAGGGTTTGATCCCATTGATGTTTCTCAACATTCTCCCACTTACACATCTTTCCTTCTTCTTTTTCCACATGCTCTATTATATCTTTGATCTGATGGACTTGAAGCTCATATAATTGCCCTAGGGCATACATCCCAAGGGTCACCCTTGTTTCATTACAAAGCCCATCTATGATGTGGTAAAGTTGCTCTTCCTTGGAGAAACCATGGCTTGGACATCAATTCAGTAAGGCATAATATCTATCTAAGGCCATGTTTAAGGGTTCATGTTGTTCTTGCTTCCATTCTTGGATCTATCTCCTTAGGTTGGATGCCCTCGAATAAGGATGGTATTTCTTGTTAAAAAGTTCCATCATTGTAGACCATCATCGGATTGAATTTAGTCTCAACGATCTATACCACACATCATCTCTATCAATTAGTGTCCTAGGAAAGAGCTTAAGCTTTTGCTACCCACTTTCAATGTTGTAGAAAGCACAAGCATCATGGAAGGCTTGTAAATGATGTTGTGGATTTGAATCATAGCCTCCTACAAATTTAGAGATATTATTCATGTCAAGCTTAGGTAGAAAACCAGTATTATGATGCCTATGTGATATCTTTACTACCTCTATGATCTACAATAGGCTCTTAGTGGCCAACAATGGTTCATCATCATTAAACAAATTGTGAGTGGAATGTCTATCTCTATACGTTTAATCATGATGATGCTATCTTTGACCTTTCTTGTGGGTTTGATTCTAATTTTTAATCTAACCCTTTAGTGGAGCTCTATCTCTATACCTACGTTCATCTTCCTTAGAACTAGATGTTGAAGGAAAAGAGAAAGATGAGGAACTAGAAGAATTGCCATGGCTTCTATGGTGTTATTTGGGGTCCTTTAATTTATTGTTTCTTGGTTTTGAGGAGATCTTAGACTGTGAGGCATTCCCTAGTCTAGGACCTATGTCATCTCCTCTAAGATTGTCTACCTTACGTGAATCTAGTCTTTGAGTGTCGTTAGGGTGGTCATGGTCATTAGAAATCCCTGCATAAGGTTGATCACTTCAATCTTCATCATCATATATCTTGTTAGTTCTCCAATGAATATGTTTGATATATCATGCATTATCATTGCCATGTGGAAGATACATTGTTCTTAGTTTATGGTGTGTATGATTTAGTACTTTCTGAAAGATATATTTTTAAGATCTTTTACAGTGATCTTGTGTAATATAACTAATCTAGATAACTAGCACCATCCCTAGCAATGACACCAATGATGAGTGATGAGGCACCCTTACATTCAACCATATGAATCACAAGCATTCACACATGATTTGATCAATTTCTGTGGATGGGACTAGTTGTGATATCTAGATTGTCATGCTCTAATCATTGTTCGCTATCTTTCCACTTGGACTAGTGATATCTTTTTCACATATGATTTCATCCAAAGTGAGGCATATGATGTTTATTATTTTATTTTTTATAAATTTGATCACTTATGAAAATAATGAAAGGTAAAGTAATTGAATATCTAGTTCATCTACTGCCTAGCTAGCCTAACATAAGTAACCGTTCNGTTGTGTTACCAAGTACTATATGTATGCTCAAAGTAGTCATGCTTGTGTTCATTAACAATTGTAAATTAATTACTTAATTAACATGCATTAGAGTAAAGTGCATGAAAGTAAAGCGCATTAAAGAAAACATTAATCTATTCTTAGTACTACAAGGATTATCAAAAGAGTTCATCTTTATTCCTATCACACTTCTATGCTCAAGTACATCAGTGTTTGAACAAAGATCCATACACACTTAGACCTCTTCTGTGGGCACTCAAAAAATATCCTGACTCTAGAGAGAGTAAACTGTAAGAGCTTTGCTACTCTAAATAAAATCTAATAGAAACCCATGCCAAATTAAGAGCCCAGGCACTATATTTATAGGCCAACATATACCCCCCAATGTTGGATACTTGATGTCTAAGAAAATGAAGAAATGTGTTTCATCACAAATCATGACTCATAATACCCCCACGATTAAATGAAAATTCATCCTTAAGTTAAACAAAATGAGGAACAAGTTCCTTATAAATTATTGGGAATGTATGGGATTATTGATTGATATGAAAACTACTAATTGACTTTGATTGCCACATTGCAAAATTTTATTTGAGTGGATGCATATAAAATGGTAGAGTAACAAAAATACTAGACAAACATTGAAGATTACAAAATTTGTAGAGGTCTTCAAAAATTTGCTGAAGATGATTCTTTTTGTTGCCACTAGTAATGGCAGACTTCCAACCTTGATAGTTTTGTTGATGCTTCTTTGGTCATGTAGAAAATTCTTAAAAGGATGGATTAAAATTTCTTTTGATCATCTCATGAACCTAGAAAACATGTGATGCTTGAGTTGCTATCTTGCATATGCTACGATTTATCCATGGGCATATCCTCTATTTTCCCTCTCTTGGCTTTTTTTTCCTGCCTGGAAAAAGACCTTCTTCCTTAGGAATTTCTTTTAGCATCACCAATAGTCACTAAAGAATCAACATTAGTTTTGGTAATTTTTGTTAATAATTAACCCTTTTCAGATCCCTTATTTTGCATTTAAGCACAAGGTGATGAATGATAGCATACTATGCCCAAGGCTACGAGGTAACTAAAATCATCAAGCTATTTACATTATTTTGATCAATTACTATTAGTTACCATGATGTTCAAAAATAGAATGTTAGAAAAATTTCAAAGAAAACATCCCTAGCCCCCATGACTAATAAGCGTAACTTTGAAAGCACATAAGTTTTTGAAAAACTGAAACCAAAGGTCTAATTTAGAAGATGGTTAAGAAATATTAATGGATATGGAAATAGAATAGTAGGAAAATTAATGAAACAGATGAGAAGTAGTCGTAATAATCATGCATAAATTAAGAGAAACTATTACTGATGTTCTAGAAGATGTGAAGGTTAGTTCAAAGCCATGATCAACAAAAGTTATGCAAGTGGGTCCTTCCCAAAGTAGGCTCCTACAATAATTCCCTTGCATAACCACTTCTGTAAATGTCTATGGGCATCTAAGAAGTTAAATGTAGATCATGCCTTTGTTCCAAACAACCCAAAACTACCATGGTTAGGATGTTGCACTATACTACACAAAATCGAAAGGCTCATAATTGCATGCAGTAATGAGGTGAATAATGGGGTGAGAAGGGATTGCAAAGATCAGAATGTAAGGTACTTAACCATGTCCACAATAGGTTCTTATGAAAAGTATGATTAAAATGATCAACATACTCATTCATCCAAGTTCAAACCAAGTTCATACCATGAACAATGACCTCACATTGATGTGTTTCATCCTACCAACTACCATGAGTTCACAACTACCTCAAAGAATAATCATTACTCCAAAAAGAGAAGAAAAGAGAAAAAGGAAGGAAGGGCCTTAGTTAGAGGGGTGCCTTCAGGCATGGCTAACATGTCTTTCTAGCTTCATAATTAGTGCTTGTAGCCCATTATTGTGTCTAAGGGGTGTTCTTTGAATTTCCATTATTGTTTATTATTTCTTTTATCTTTTTTATTTTTTTATTTTTATTTTTGTGTTTATGTTTTTTCTTTTTTGGATGGAAACCACACCATGCAAAGATAGAGCTTTCTTTTTATTGGTTGATAGAGGAGTGATGATACATTCCAAGAGGAGTCATAAAGCACATGAAGGAAGTTAAGAAGAGAACCCAACAAGTCCCCTTGTAGTCATACCCTTTGCCATTCCCACTTGGTCACTTCCTCTTTCTTCAAGGTACAATGATCATTGATGAATTTTAGTTTCATAAAAGAAGAACCAAATTTTTTCCATGAAAAAGACCTTTTATTCAAATAATTGGAGGGATGGATGAGGTGGTCTCACTGCTTTACACAATTACTTATCCAATCATATTGATAGCATAACACAAAAACCCAACACATACCATTGACTTCTTCATCATGACTTGGCCATTTTATTAACAAAAACATGAAATACATTCATAAAACATAAAGGGAATGACTCAAGAAAAGAGAAAAATATAAAAAAAGAAAAATATTAAGAAATAAAAAACATATAAAGAATCAAAAAATTCTAGAACTAATAAGTAAATTAGTTACTTCCATGAATCTTTGAAATAGTTTTATATTCTCATTTTTAAGCCACTAGGTATCTTTTTGTTTAGTGGCTACATCGTAGACTGAATTTTGCTTACAAACTTTCTCTTAAACATTATGGTGGATCAATATCAAGGTTGTGTTAATATTTTGAACTTCCAGCCCATAATTACATCCCTTATCATTATTGATGATGCATGAATTCTTTTATTTTTCCACAATGATAGGTTTATTATTTATGTCTTGTGTTGGAGTGGTAATGGATGTTGGATTTTGTGTATCATTAGGAGACATCATTTTTGTAAGAAAGGTTGTTGCATCATATTGGCCTTGTGCTAGTTTGGATGATGTGGTAGGTCCATGAGTGTTATGCTTCCACCTGGGGCCTTTCCTAAAGAAAGGACATTTCTAAGTTTGTGATGGGAACCTACTGGTATCGATATGTATATGCATATTTGCAACATAAGTGGCATTCATTTGATGTGGTTGCAGTACTAAACCTTCTTGTATTGTTGGTGGTGGCACATGAGGAGGTGGAGTATGAGGATATCAAGGGTGGGATGGATCATAAGAAGCACAAGGTGGTGATCCTTCAAGCAATGTCATTTGTTAATGGTACTTGGGAGAGTGATGGTAGTGATTTGAAGTAGAGGACGTAGAGCTAGATGAAGAAATAGGGTGTTGAACATAATATCCATAGGGTTTCAGTTGATAGGAAGTGTAGGGCTAATATGATGGTGGCCTTCTCCATGACTATGAGTGTTGCCACTGTCGTTGATAACTATGTTGAGGCTGGTGTTAAGTCCCCCTAGGATAGTACGATTGGTTGTGGAACTAGCTATCATTACCATGTGAAAAAGGAAATCTCCTAAGCATGTGTTTTTGTACAAACTTCAGATTTAATGCACCTACCCAATACTCATGGAGATGCAACATGATTGAGCAATGGCCCTTTGGATGGTCATATATGGAGATGTCACATCCATTATCTTTGTATGTGGTTGAGTCTATAGCCTCACTTACTTCAATCATTTTTCCTATTTGCTAAAAAGTGTTCCTAGCTGTTTCTTGGTACTACTTCCTCTATTTATAGTGATTACCTAGTTTGTTTTGTGCTACTCTCTCCTCTATGATTTCTATGAAAGTTTTAACTTTTTCATTCATCCATTCTGACATCTTATCCAACTTTTCTTCAAGCTCATTGATAACTTCTTATTGACAAGGTTTGTTGTAAAATCACCTTATCAAGAGATACTTCTTTTTCCTTATCATAGATATGGACCCTTTTCATTTGAAGAATTAGGTCCTAGTTATTTTCCTCTACATTCTCTCATTTACATAGCTCTCCTTCTTCTTTTGCCACTCACTCAACTAACCTTTGTATCTAATGGGCTTTAAATTTGTATAATTGACCTTAAGCATATATCCCAAGGGTCTCTCTCATTTCATTGCAAAGCCCATCTATGATGTGAAAAAATTAATCTTTTTAAGAGAACTCATGGCCAGGACATCTATGTAGTAGCGAATAATATCTATCCAAGGCCACATCCAAGGGATCATGATTTTCTTGCTTCCACTCTTGGATTTTTTTTCTTAGGTTGGATACTCTCACATAGGTTTTATATTTTTCATTAAAAAGTTCTAACATTGTGGACCACTAGTGGATGGAACTTGGTTCCAATAATCTACACCAACTTTTAGCTTTGTTGATTAGTGTCCTAGGAAAGAGCTTAAGTTTTTGCCACCCACTCTCAATGTTGTATAAGGCATAAGCATCCTGGAAGACTTGTAGATGATGTTTTGGATTAGAATCATAGCCTCCTGCAAACTTAGGGATATTATTCATATCAAGCCTAGGTAGGAAAGTTTCCTTGTGATGCCTATGAGGCATCTTAACTAGCTCTGTGATTTGCATTAGGCTCTTAGTGACCAACAAGGGTTCATTGTCATCAAACATGTTGTGATGAAAATTTCTATTTTTGTTCATTTGATTGTGATGATCTTTTCTATGTTCATTTTTATGTCTTTCATTTTCCCCTTGGGTTTGATTTCTATCTTTATCTTGGCCCCATAGTGGAGCTCTATCTCTATACCTACATTCATCTTTGTCAAGACTAGACATTGAAGAGAAAGAGGAAGATGAGGAGTTGGGAGAATCACCATAGCTTCTATAGTTCTCCCCATGGTCCTTTGATTTATCTTGTCTAGGTTTAGAGGAGGTCCTAGGCCTTGAGGCCCTCCTTGTTCTATAAATTTCTTCATCTCCTCTAGTATTGTCTACACTAGCTGAATGTAGTCTTTGTGTATAGTAAGGGTCTAAATGAGCATAGGAAATCCTTGTTTGAGGTTGTTCACTTCAATTTTCTTCAGTATATATCCTATCATTTCTTCTATGAGTGTTTTCATCATATGATGCATTATTGATTCTGTGTTGATGGGATGCGATATCGCATGGGCCATGATATCGCTTACACGATATCGCTTACGCGATATCGCTACCATCGTGATATTGCATCCCTAGCGATATCTCTATCATCACGATATTGCATCCCTCGCGATATCATGTACGCGATATCACAGTGTGCCGTCATATTTATAAATAAGAGGCGGCTCTCCCTTATTTCATCATTCTAGGCTAGATAGTAGGGAAACTCTGGCAAATTGATTACTCTGCCCGTAGTAGGAGTCCTAAAATGAACGGATCTTTATTTGAGAAAACATTGTACCTGAACACAAGTTTGTGTATGGCAATAAAAATAAGCTTCTTGGATAAACCTTATAGTGCATGAAATAGGCTAATTAGGATTTTATTTACTATTATTTATTACCTGTTATTTATTATCTGTTATTTACTGCTTTCTCTCTCAACCCTTCTCTCCTAGTTAAGTGCCTCAGTACCACGACTTCGAGCACGTGCGTTACACGTGGTGATCCCTGTAATGACTAGCATTTGGTTGCCATGATTGCATCGGTTCAGGGTGTGTACAGTAAGTGGGAATGGATGCTAACGCTAGGTAATTTAGACTTAGTTCATTAGTTAGAGTTAGGAATTAGTCTCTCTACCCTTCAACTCATTAGCATAGGAGATAAAACATAAAAAGTTATAAAAATTGTATACCTCAGACTTACTTAACCATACACCATGATAAATACAAGTAAGTATGGAAAAAGAATGAATGATTAACCCTAAGTGTTGCATGGGCGTGTAGGCACTTAGTCTATGGAGTTCGACCAAATCACACGTGCTACTCTTGTATTCGTATGGTTGAGTGTAGGGGCATCTCACCACTCATCATTGGCGCCGTTGCTGGGGACTAAGTGTTTGTGCACTAAATAGAACATAGGATATCACTCACATCATTGGGAGCCTAAATGAATCTTTGGGTTAATTTAAGAAAAATATTTTATAACGGTAAATAACATACCAATAAGACACAATGTCTTCTTCTTCTTCTCATAAGAGCATTACACCACCTAGGGACAATACTAGAGATAGTCGGCAATCAAAAACACATAACCAAAATCTGCCAAGTCCTCAACAATACCGGATAGTCTATACTCATCCCAATGAGTATATTCCAAACTTTACCTTTATCCTCCATCAAGACAAACAACTGCAATGGAGATATTTGCAAGGTAACATAGTGTTACCTCCAGATTGGGTAGTCCCAAACATGCTTCTATAAGCTCTGGCACAAATTGGCATGACACAGATTTATGCTGAATATGTTGTAGCAGATTTTGACTCAAGGGATTATTATCCCATAGAAGCACAACATATGAGGGACTCAATGCAAGAGAGCCAACATACACTGTTGAAGGGCAAGGAGGTCCCACACGTCCTTAGTGAAATCAGAGATGGTGAACCACTCATAACGGGTTCTCTATCAAAAGATGTTCCCCCTTCTAACGATGGTGAGGAGGTGGGGTATCAAAACCTACAATCCACAATACACAACCCTAGTTCTGATCCTCGTGAACACCAGTTGTTCACTGAGGGATCAACAACATATAACAAGGATGGGCACTTAGATCATCATCACAATCGGGGCCAAAACCACAGAAGAGGTGGTAGGAAACATCATCATGGTGATGGTTCTCCTTCTTCTTCCACTTCTTCACATCATTCACCCTCTCCTTCCACATTTTGGCTCAACCATCATGAACATAACAGTGAGGATAGAGGTAGGTAAAACAAGAGACCTTGACGGGAAAGTCGAGAGAGAGGACAAGGGCATGAATGAAGGGAAAGTAGGGAACAATGAAGACATCACAAGTGTCATGAATGAGATGATCATGATGAGCCCCTACTTGCCACCTGAAGTATGCTTGACATAATGGAGGCAATAAGAATTCCAACAAGGCATCAAAAGGACAGTCGGATCAAGCATTTAGACATGAACAATATCCCATGCTTTGAAGGGGGATACAACGCTGATCCGCAACATCATTTACAGGCATTCCACGATGCTTGTGCCTTGAAAAATATAGAAAATGAGTGGCAGAATCTAAAGTTATTTCCTAGGATACTCATTAAGGAAGCATAGAGTTGGTACTGATCCTTAGAGCTGGAAACCATCAGGAGGTGGAGTACGACGTTAGAACTCTTCAACGATAAGTATCAAACGTACTCCAGAGTGTCTAATTTGCATAAGCAAATCCAAGGCTAGAAGCAAAGAACTCATGAACCCTTAGATGCTACCATGAGCTGCTACTATGCATTGTTACATCATTGCCCGGGCCATGGTTATGCACAGCGGGATCAACTACACCACATCGTAGATGGGCTAAGATATGAGACTAGGAGAACCCTTGGGACTTATGCCCAAGGGAGACTATCAGAACTTAGAACCCATGAGGTTCATCGCTTGTTGGAACAAGTAGCAAAAGAAGAAGGTGAACTATGAAAAAGAGAGAGTGCGGAAGAATACAACTGTGATCCCTCCCTTTGGAAGAAGGGAGTGAAATTTTGCGATGAAGAGGATGAGTCACCACTCAAAGAGTTGATGAACAGAAAAACCTTGCTGATTCAAAAACTAACAACAGAAGTATCAGCTAAGATGGATCAATTATGAGATTCCTTAGACTCCAAACTTGAAACTATCTTGAAAATTTTAGAGGAGTCTAAGGAGGAACGAAGTAGTGACAAAGGTAAGACAAAGCAGAGAGATTCAAGCCATGCACATAATAAGGGTAAGGGAAAAATTACTATTTCCAATGGAGTTGTGGATTCAGACATAGATGATGGCAGTGGATGTGAGATTTGCCATTATGATCATCCCAAGGGATGTTGTCCAATCATCTCACATCTACAGGAGTCTAGGTTGTATGCACTTACTCCATGACTTAACCAACGGCAAACACCCTGAAGGTTACCTTATCCTCAAGGTAACCCAAGGCAGTTCCACCAACCATTAATGTACTATCCAAGTGGAACTCCATCACAACCCATCGGACAGAATCACTCAACCATGGCATCACAGTCATGGGGGATGCCATCACCAAAACAACAATACCCTTACTGGTAACCTAATACTTATGGCTATTATGTGCAATAGCCAGTTTCTCCAAGTGACTCTATGAGTCACACAACTCCCCAACATCACTACCAAGTTTGAGAGTACTTTAGAGGGACTCCTTCTCCTCCAAGAGGCATCCCATATACTTACCATCCTCCAACTCCATCCACACCTCTTACACTTGTAGTTCCCATACAACCTGCTCTAACAATGCAAGGGGAACTCTCCACTCAACCATAGCAATGCCATGTTACGAGAGCCGTAAACATCCAACCTATTGCTAGTTCTAACAATTGTAAAAAGAGAAGACCTTTCTTCAGAACCAGAAGCCTAGACAAGCTCTCGCAACAACAAGTGGTTGAGCCCATGTACACTCCTCCATGTAACACTTCGGAGCATCCTTTAGTCTAACAACAGAGCTGTACGCATACGGTTATGTTAACGCATACTGTAACCAACTAGATCAAGGTAGGCCATCTTCCTAGGAAACTATCTAAACCTGGGAGTCCCTTAATCAATTTACAAATCATTGGGAACAAACCACTTAAGGCTCTTCTTGACTTAGGTTCCGGGGTTAACTTAATTTCACGAGAAATGTATCAAGCCTGGAACCTTTCCCAACTTAAGAAGAGCAACATTCAACTAGAGCTAGCAAACCAGTCCATCACCATTCCCTTGGGATTGGTGGAGGACATTATTACCACTGTAGGTGCTTGGTCCTACCTAGCTGACTTCTTGGTGATAGAAGTTAATAGCAACAACGGGGGCTTCTCAATTATAATGGGAAGGTCATGGCTAAGTACAGTAGATGCGTACCTAGGGATCTATGATCTTTCCTTGCAGATATCTAAGATAAATATTTATGGAAAGATCGAGAAGAAGAAAGTTCCGTGCATCACATATAGTGACTCAAAGGGTGATGACATGGAAGAATGTTCAACATCTCTTCCATGTAATTGGTGTGTCCAAGAAATACAAATTCAAAAGTTCCTGTATGTTGCAACCACACAAGTAGTGGACACCTCGTGGTTGACAGCTATTAGAAAGAGCAAACCAATATGCACGGAACGAATTGAGAAAACAATGGAGGCATAGATACATTGGAGTATGAGAGTCACCAACTTTCACTCCTTAATCTGAGAACATCAGTGGGAAGAAGTTGGACACTTTTACAAAATTCAAATAGACACTCATTATTTTGGATCTCTCCCTTGCAATTCAGTCATGGGGGAGATGGCCACCTATGCAGATCATTGGAGGCCCTCAGTTCTTTTTAGTTTTTTTTACACGTTTTTGTTTCGCACATTTTTTTTACACATTTTTGTTTTACACATTTTTGTTTTACACATTTTTGTCTTATACATTTTTGTTTTACAAATTTCTTTAAATTTTCTTATTTTTGTTTTACAAGTTTCTTTAACCTTCCCTATTTTTGTTTTACAAATTTCTTTAACCTTTCTTGTTTTTTTTTTTAACAAATTTCTTTAACTTTTCTTGTTTTTGTTTTTCAACATCGTTATACTTTTTCATTTTTTGTGTGTTTGTGTGTGTGTGATCCACTGTGTAAGTTTGTCACCCAATAAGTGTTCTTCCTGATGGTATGAACTATTTTCATATTGATTGCTAATGTTTGATTTTTACCTTTAAGTCATGATGTTGATACTAAGGTATGTTTCTTTTGATATGGCAGGCAATGAGTTCACTTCATCCATCCATCCACCAGTTTCTATGGTCTCTCTTGGCTTGGAAATGTACAGTCCCCTTCATCATAAGAACTTTAACGAATCAGTGACTGGGCATTTCTCAAACTAAGGAAGGACTCAAGGATTGAAAAGGGTGTCAAGGGAACTTGATGCATTTGTGTTGGCCATTTTCTTGGGTGCTTGGATATTGTCTTCTTGAGTTGTCTTGCCGTTCCAATGTTACCCAATTATCGGAAGCTAAGACAATATAAATAAAAAGTGTTTGCATGGTGTTGTTCTCACACATAAAAACACAAAACACAAAAACAAAAAAAAAAGGAGAAGAAAAAAGAAAGAAAAGAAAAAGTGAGAATTCAAAGCACACTCCTTAAAAAAATAATCCCTTGGGCTACAAGCATTGGTTATGGAACCAAAAATGTTCCCTCTAACTAAGGCCCTTCTCACTTCCCATTCTCTCCTCCTTGTTTCATCTGAACAGTGGTGGCTCTTTGGAGATGCATTCTTGTTACTCAAGGAAATGAATTAACAAAATGCATTAATGCGAAGTCACTGGATGTAGTTGGTTTGAGGCTGGAGTTGGAATGAGATTTGCCAAGTCACATTAATCATGAACTACACAAGGGGCTGTATCCGACCTTGTTCTTGAGACTCCATTCCATTCTCTTCTCTCCATCCTTCTCTCCGTTATTCACCTCATTGTCAGTTGTATCATTAGTATATATCTTGGTAGATATATTGTTTTCTTTTTGGTAAATTCTTGTGGTTAAGACTTTAACTCTTATTCCACATGACATTCCCAGAGCCTACGGACTCTTTGAATGTGGATTTTTTAGGGCATTAAGGGCATGAGCTTGCTTTGGGAAGGACCCACTGACATTCCTATTTGGTGCACTAGTTAAATTCTTTCCTTTAACATTTTGCAAGTAATTTTATTTTGTTCATTTCCATCTTAACATCCATTTCATCAATGCTATAGTTATTTCTTTTTCCTCATCTTTCTTGTTCCTCTTTCTTTTTCCATTCTTTGGCTACCAGAGGTTCGCGATTAGTCATGGGAGTACAGGGCCTGATTTTTTCAATTTTCTCCTAGCCCCAATTTTTTCAATTTTCTCCTAACCCCTACACCTTCGGTAGTCATTATTAATATATCTCCAGATCTGTATCAGCTATACCACAATGTAGCCAATGGACTTACACCGAAGCAAGGTATCAATTACATGATGATTCAATTACCCTTGCTAATACAAAACTATGTTGTGTGTGCAAATGGCGATCATGCAACAACAGACCGAATCTGGAGGGAGCACTTGGAATGGAGCAGTGCTGAAGCAACTATGCAAGGAGCAAAACCGATGGTGTGCTTATGGATGGACAACAAAAGGTGCAATCTTGGTGTGGGTAGTAGAAACACTTCTTTCTCTCTCTCTTTCTCTCAAGTTGCCAAATAAGGCCTGATGTCAATGTACTAAGGTGTTCACCCTTGTTGTCCTAAACACTAGTTTTATCAAGTCTTGTAATGATGATCCATTCACATGTTATCCCATTAGTTTCATTTTGAGTCAATAATCCCATACCTTCCCGATATTATTGTAAGGAACTTGAGAACGAGTTTTCATTTAGTCATGGGGGTATGATGGGACGCAATATCGCATGGGCTGTGATATCGTGTACACGATATCGCATCCTTCCTTCCTCCCTCCCCTCCCCCCCCCCCCCCCCCCCCCCCCCAATATCACGTACGCGATATTGCAGTGTGTCGTCATATCTGTAAATAAGAGGCAGCTCTCCCTTGTTTCATCATCCTAGGCTAGATAGTAGGGAAACTTTGGTAGATTGATCACTCTAGAGATAGAATATTTTCCATGTGCCTACAGTAGGAGTCCTAAAGTGAACGGATCTTTATTCGAGCAAACATTATACTTGAACACAAGTTTGTATACGGCAATATAGACGAGCTTCTTGGATAAACCTTGCAGTGCATGGAATAGGCTAATTTGGATTTTATTTACTGTTATTTATTATTTGTTATTTACGGCTTTCTCTCTCAACCCTTCTCTCCTAGCTAAGTGCCTCAGTACCACCACTTCGAGCACGTGCATTATGCGTGGTGATCCTAGCAACAACTAGCGTTTGGTAGCCATGGTTGCANACCACTCATCATTAGCATCATTGCTAGGGATGGTGCTAGTTATCTAGATTAGTTGTATTACAAAAGATCATTATAAAAGGGTATTAACAACATATCTTTCGAGAAGTATTCAAACACACACCACGAATCAATAACAATGTCTCACTGATGTGGAAATGATTATGAACTATGTAGTGCAACTATTCATTGGAGAACTAATGAATTATACAATGAAGAATATTAGAGTGATCCATCTTANCGTGTAGGCACTTAGTTTGCAGAGTTCGACCAGATCGTGCATGCTACACTTGTATTCGTATGGTTGAGTNGTTAATAATTAACTACCCTAACATAAGTATCTGATCCCACTTTTCACACACATCCTTAACATGTATAACATTGCTAGGTTATCAAATGTTAAGCATTGTTGGGATTACCAAAAGTCATACACATGCTCGAAGTGGTCATACTTATGTGCTTAATTAATATGCATGGAAATGTAAATATTAACTAAGTATATGAAAGGTAAATTGCATGGAAAGTAAATCTAATCTAAGTCAAAGTGCTGCAATGAATAAGAATCAATCTCAATCTTATTGCCATTCATGGAATGTGTTCAAGTACATTGCTACTTGAATAAGACTCTATACAACTAACTTAGATCCACTTTGTGGGCACTCATTGACTATTCTCTAAGATCGCGGAATAAAACTACAAGAGTTTGGCTACTCTACTGAAAAAAATCTATGCAAAACTTTTTCCAACCCATGTTCCCAAGCACTATATTTATAGGCCGACACATATGCCACACTCTACTCAAAAAAATCTATGCAAAACTTTTTCCAAACCATGTTCCCAAGCACTATATTTATAGGTTGACACATATGCCACAATATCAAATATCTGACATCACATCTTGACCGCCAATATCAAGTATCTAATATCGAGGCTCTGATATTAGAGCTAAGGCAAATAATGACTCATCCAACATATTGAAAGAAAAGTTACCTGAGATGGAAAAATGAAGTACACAACCCAAAGTTGAGAATCCTAATAAGTGTTAGTCAAAACATTAAAAAATTTTAGGTAAAAACTACGAATTTAGAAAAGTACAAGATAAAGATATAAGCAAATATTATATCGAAATAGCATTGACTACTAAGTGGTGTCCTTGTAGATAGTAAATACTCTTATTCTTTAAGCATCATTTTGGGTAAATTGAAAATGCAAATTTCTTGTCATTGATAAAATTTGTATGTTGAGGCATCCTCTTGCAGGCTTTTGAATCCTCCTATGATAGATGCAATCATGATCACACACCCGAATATGATGCAAAACTACAACATCAAAGTGCTAAATTAAAGTTAGCTGTTGGTGTTCCTCGCAGGATTAAATAAAAAATAAATCAATTTAAAGTTGTTACCCAGTTGACGATCCAGCTAGGGCTCCATCTCCGGGGCTTTTTTATAGCGAGCCACATCATACAAGGCAGCTAAGCATCAAATTAAAACAGAACGACATTTTCGTATCCATTCCATTCAATTCTGTGGAGTAATCATTTAATAATGAGCCACATTTCTTGTAAAAAAACTTACGAAATACGTGGTTGGTGCAAACGCCAGGCCTCCGAAGAAACCAAGCAGATCCCCGAAGAATGGGAAGGTGACCGCCACGAACAGAGTAAAGGCTGCCACCGTAATGAGAAAAATCTTATTAAAAACAGGAACGCTGCATTCTTATTTCAGAGAAAAGTACAGCATAATGTTAAAATATGTGTACAAACCAACGTAAGGAATACGAGCAGCAAGACGTAGAGGAAATCCTTCCAGCGACACACGAAGCTTGGTTTTGAGGGTTTTTTCTATCAAATCATATACTGGCATTGCAAAAACCTACGATATCAAAACAGAATCACGATGAGTAATCAAATTTATCTGCTTACAACTTTAAGTTGCATAAAGCAATGGAGTCTTCACCTGGAGTTTTCACCTAGACATAATATGTCTTTAGTAAGATATGCAGTGACATTTTATTAGGGATATCATGCCAACGTATGTCATATTTGATATTATGCATAGAAAATATAACAGGGAAAATGAATAAGAAGTGAAAAGGTAATATTATTAACAAGGAATTTGGGAATGAATAAATGTCTATAGGTCATGCTTGTAGGTTTTGTGAGTTTGTCTTCCTTTAACATCTATTCCTTAGAGGCCACCACTACCATTGTTAGGCCTAAACCTGGTCAAAAGGGGTGGCCAAATCCCTTCTTGTCCTACTTCACTTGGTACTTGTTACTAGCCTTGTACTAAATCCACAACTCCATGATAGCATAATTTCTAGTTACTAGGTATAAATACCTTAAATCAAACTCCCATATGTTACCTCAATAGACATGCCAATAATTACAATGTGCCTTTTCATTAATGGCCTTATTAAAATAGTTACAACTTGTTGTTACAAAACAACACCATTTAGAAATGGAAATGATCATGAATGAATTCATACCAATTGAGTGTAAACAATCTTTATGAGTAGCTTATTGGAATATAGATATGATTTATGTGATACTGAGTAGCTAATACGTTATTGGACATGGTTTGCACAAGGTTACACATTTGAGTCATACTTGAAGAAACCTTATACCTCTATCTATAATTCTTCATGTTGGCTTGTAAGAAGGGTTTGAGGGAGAGAGGGCGGAGGGGCTGTTGAAATCAGAACTAGATTACTATTTTGTAGAACTTAAGTAGAACTTTATAACTTATTACTATATTCTAAAATTGAACTCAAAATTTGGAATTTTGAAACCAAAAGTCTTACCATTAGGCTAAGAGCTCAAACAATCAGGTACTAGTGAAGATTGAACTTGCGAGCCAACCAGCAAGCCAGTAATAAAAAAAAAAAAAAAAACCTTTTTAAGGGGAGATAATGTGCTGTGCACCTGGTAGCTGCCGATGACGTGGATGACAACCATGATGTTGGCAGCAGCAATGAGCCACGCCGGGTGACCCAGAGTGAGCAAGAGATTGTCTTGGACTTGGTTGCCCAAAGCCCAGTAACTCACTGTAGTTACTGGAAAATAACATGCTCCCACCACCAGGTAAGCTCCCACCACTCCTTTCCACATGGCCACCTTCGACAGTTTTCTCGGCGTAGACGGCAACGTGGCCTGGATCTCCAGAGCCACGTTGTGGCCCGCGTACGCAGCCACTATCACTCCAACCGCGTTTAGTACTCTGAACATGCTCCCCGTCTTTGGGCCCCATGAGTGTTCCACCCCCGCCTCTCTTCTTCTGTACAAACAGGCTGCCCACCCGATCGTGGAGTAGCTGCATTATCCCAAATTAATCATGAAGTTGGAGCGTCATCATCGGTTACGTGGACCTTTATAAACATGAATGATTTCTTTTTTTTCTGGTTGGGCTATGAGTTGAAATAGGTTAGGAAACTTTTGTGCACGAGTCAGGTAATGGTCAAAATGTTGCGAATCTAAACTTTTTGTGCACGAGTCAGGCAATGGTCAAAATGTTGCGAATCAGGTGAGTTGTAAAGTTGCCGTTCGTGGTAGTGACCGTTGTAACTTTAATGCCATGGCAGCTTCGTTCGAGCCGCCATGGCATTAAAGTTACCTGGAACCGGATATTTGGGATTTTTGTTTAGGATTATGAATCATGATTGGTTTTCGCAACTTTGATGGTAGTTTTAGTCACCACGGTTTTTTGGGATTCCTGACAGAATTTTGCAAATACACGAAACGATTCTGAATCACGATTTCATGCTTCTACAAATGTGAATCTTGTAAAATATAAACGTTTGGCTTGTTTTTTGGTGCAGGCAGCTTGAAACATCAGCCAATTTGGTGTTGGGTTTAGCATCCTTTTACAATGGTAAAACAACTGACCTGAAGAAAAGTTTATGGTGAAATATTAACAGGAGTTGTGGCTTGAACGGTCGACCCTGAATTGGCAATTTTCGGATTGGGATAATGTTTGAATGATGATGTTTCACAGCTGAAACTTTCACTGATATAGTGAAAATCAAGCGTTCCTGTGACGAACTGAAAGAAAGTTTTCTGAAGTCCAGGTAGTCTGCTCATGCAACAATAGCTTGGATATTACGGCTATCAGTCAATGTTAGCCAACAACACTTGATAATTGTTCTTTGCAGTTTATTTAGGCCTTCACGTTTTCTGTTCAGTAGGACCTCTTTACTATTTGTGTGAGCCATACTTTTAGCATGAATCTGTAAATGTAAACATCAAACGCCTCCTACGCCTCATTTGGTTTTGGATTTGATTGCGTAAGAGATTAAGCTAACAATTTCCTACCGAATTCTACTTGTAATTTACCTCAACTTATGTAAGATATCAAATTTAAGTAATAACCACAATACCCATAACCCCATGACCCAAGTTTCCTGCACTAGTTATACTCAAACTATTAAATTAACCATCTCCAACCTATCAATTTGGAACCAGACGTTAAGTATAACTCTTATTCTTTTTAAGAATTCCATCTGCACCAGTGCACCCTGAGCCAAAGCTTTATCTCCAATATTTAGAAATTTCATTTTAATATCAGGTAAACAAACTTAGTTCGATTACTTAACAGTTTCTAAGTTATATTTACCATGCTAAAAGTCAGGCTACTTTAAGCACCACATCTCAAATTTGACCTCCACCATAGCACTATTACATCTCAAATTTGACCTCCACCATAACACTATCAATCAAAGTTTTCTTTCATGATTGATATTGAAAGTGGAAGTTTCTGCCTTCTACGGTATGAAACCAAATCATAAAGTGTTCTTGAATGTGGCTTGAACAGACTAATTGCATTTTTTTAAAAACATAGACAGTCTTATAATTGGTATAGGCTAACTAGAGTATCTCTCATATAATTCAAATCAAATTTTTAAAGTTAATTTCTTAACCAAAAGCTAGAAACGACTAACCTGAGAGACATTATTGCAGCAGCAAGAGACAGAACAGTGACGGAATTGAGGTTTGGAAGGAAACACAGGAAGAAATGCAAAGAACCCAAAATGAGGATCCAGTAAGACTGCCTCAGCTTTGTGCAGCTGGTGCAGAGAGTGTTGTAGAACTTTGCCAGGCACTGCCCACCAGTGACTATGTAGACTATATCTACTCCAACCTGCACTCCCAAATTGGGGGGCATCATGATCCACAGACCAAGTTTTTGTCCAAAAGCATGCTGTGCCAGTTCATGATATCCATCAAATCTCTTTCCTGGAACAACCTCATGTAGCTGCACCAGCTGCCAGAGTGTGTAGAGTGTGATTGTCCATGAAATCACATGAAGCATAATTCCTGGTCCCCTGTACCCAATTTCACATTCATGATCAATCATTCTAATGAGAATCCTGTCATAAATAGTAACTGTATAGACTCAACGCATCTGTAAGATCAATTATTTTGTGCAAAATACATCAGTAGCAATAAATGTGATGTGTTCAGGAATCATGCAGCTTGAATATGCCTTCTATCTAATTTCCTTGAACTACTGGTAGCTTCTACAGTAAATAGTAATGCTGCTACTAAAATTGAAACCGGCATGAGATCTTAATCCAGTAAGAAATATTCTGATTCTGTCGGTTTGAAAAATACACTCGTTGGAAAGAAAACTGGAACTACTAGTAATTAATGTTCATGCTGATGGCAGTAATGGACTACTGATCCATGGCAAAAACTCACCATCCAAGGTATTTCATAGTGTATGGCAGACCCAGAACACCTGCACCAACCATGGCAGTGACGTTGTGGAAGGTTGAGTACCACCATTTTGCAGTCCTTTGCTGGTTATCCCTGGTTCCTTCCTGTGCTTTAGGAGCTATTCCTTCAACATCCTTGCTATCCTGTCACATATCCAGTTCAAAAACATTGTGCATGAGAGATGAGAAAGAGTATTTTTGACTATTGGGATTTGTTTCAAATTTTTCAAGGAGTGTGGGTTTCAATTTCTAGATACCTCCAGATCCCATGAATTCTCAGGAGATTCATGTCCAGATGCAGCCATGTTCGTCAGAATCAAAAGGGTGGGCAGAGTCGAAATACTATGATTGACTCACTCTGGAGGTGCATGTACAGGATTGTTCTCCCAGAATTCAGCTGCAAGAAAAAAGGAGTAAAGTGAGTGAACTATCATGCTCTGTGCTCATATATACCAAATATGAAAATATGTTGCAAGAATCGCACTGAGAAGTGGGCCTGCTTCAACCCATAGTTACCAAAAACAAGAAACGGAGGAGGAACATGACGGCAACAAAAACGTGACAAACAGTCAAGGAAAAGGTTGGGGAAAAGAAACGATATGGAATCCATGCAATAATCTAGAAGAATTTGAATATTTCCATGTCTAAAATGAAACAAAAGAGAACATGAAAGAAATTACGGTTGATGGCCAAATATCCTTATTTCATTTAATAACTATGGAAAAACCTTTGAGTTTTCTCAGACAAATATATTAATATGTCAGGAACAGTAAACACCAGAGGCGTTTTCAAATTGTTTCCTTGCGGAACCAGAAAATGTGAAACATTGGCAACCCATTCACATTGGCAACCCATTGCGTTTCTTGCAATTAAGCCTCAACCTGCTTTTCGTACTCAATGATAAAGCAAGAATGACTTTGATGGGATACATGAAGTTTGGTTAATATTTGCTTTGCTCCTGTGCCATATCCTAGTGGTAGCTTTGTCATATTCACATTCTCAAACTTCCATTGGATGCTTCAAAAGTGAGATAGTAACACGAATGCTCTTTGTAAGAAAGATACTCTGATAAAGTGTCTAACCTATAGTTCTCACAAATATCAATTAACATTTCAAAATGTCCTCTAACACTAAAATCCAAAAGAAAACCTACTGTAAGCTAATGTCACCTTGGTAGAAACATTTGGGATAAAAAAAACTGTGACCATGTTCAGTGAATCTAAAAGCATCTGCTCAAACTTTGTTAATTAGGTTAATCTAGAATTGTATCTATGAACCTTTGTTTGATTTGGTAATAATTATTAAGAAAAGTAAGATATAAAATATGCATACTAGAAATAAAATCTCCAAATATACAGAAACAATGAATCGAACATAAATATAAAATACTAAAAAATAAACCAGTGTACTTTATGTCCAACCCAATTATATCGTATTCTTTAACAAATAACTTTTACCTTAGTAAAGTTGATCCTCTGCCTTAACTGACTCAACACTGCACTGCACAAATCATGGAGACTACTACCAGACACTAACCACGGAGATGAGATTGTTGTACAATGAATAAAACTATTATACAATATTTGCATGCAAGGAAGAGACTGACCTTAATAAAGTAGAGGCACTCATAGCTTAAGTATGTGCAGTTGTGATACTGTCTTGTGAATTTAAGCAAAAATTGCCTAATCTTGTAGTTGGTGCATATGTTCTATCGTGTGCAAATGCATTGGGATATACCTGGCAAATTTTCTCATTCAATTTCATATTTATCTAACCTCTTATACTCACTCCTGGGCCCTTTAAAATTTTCCAGCCAAACAATGTTACACTGTTTGCCATGCAAAACCACACAATGTGCTTGTACTGCCTTCATGTGTGTACACAATTAGTGAGCCTTCTACCCTTTCTTTTTCAAACTTAAAATATATATTGTCTTTTTAAAAAATTAAAATACATTATAAATCATGATCATTCTTTTCATAATTTAATTTACATTTTAGGAATATTTTGATTTTTAAAAATCAATTAATTTATTTTATAAATTGTAATAATAACAATGAAGTATTAGTTTAGTGGCAAGAGCTTTGACATGGAAATCTCATGTTACAATTTTAGTTTCAATTCACAATCTTGAGTTATGATTTGAAAAAAATTCAATGAAAGGAATGCTAAAACTTAATTTAGTAGCGATAACAACAATTAGTTTACTAATTAATTAAGTAATAATAGTTATGGTCATGTATGCTGGTTCAATAACTATCTAACATGATTTGTCATTAATAGTATTTATGCAATGCATCACTAATTATGATTAATCATGCTCTCATTTAATTAAGTAGTTTTATTCATTGGTGAATAACTATGCTATCATCATCATGAAAGACTAAAAATATGAATAATAATTTAAAAAAATTTAGTTTGTATATGAAATCATCAACATAGAAGGCAAAATCTAAAGAAGAATCATAATAGTATTGCTCTCATCATCATGGTGCACTAGTTGTAACTCAAGTGGTTGGCTTACATACTTTGCACTTGGGAGGTACTTGTTCAATCCCAATACTAGCACCTTGTGTGCTAGCTTACAACCATATTCCAAGCATAGATAACACAACCAACTTTTCTCTCAAAAATAAAAAAATTGCACTCATCATCATGATAATGCTTTGTAACAACATAAACTAAATGGTTAAGGTAGGCAAAGAATTGTACCAAGTGCTACAACCTAAATGTATACTTTAAACTTGTCACTTGCACAACCCTAAAGCCATCTATTGTTACCAAGTGAGCTATGTCTCATTGACATATGTAGCAATACTTATCCAAATAAAAAATATCAATTATTTATTGAATAATTGTAGTCTTTTAGATTCATTGAACTTATAAATAAAAACCAATGACATGTTGCCAAACAACTAAGAAAGTAATTAGAAAATCAAATAATTAAGTAATTAGAAGAAGCAATTGAAGGATCATGATGATATATCCTTTCTATGCATTAATCCCCATCATATCTCTATAAATCCATTATCTTCATTTGATGCAACTTAAATTTGGTTTTGCAACCACCAAGAAGATCATGTTCATTACACAAATTACCCTTAATCATGAACTTATCTAAAGAATTACCCTTACACAAATATGATATGAAAGTATCTAAGAATTTAGGCTAACATAAGATTCATGAACTTATAATGTTATTTGTAGCCTCTAGAAGTTTCTTAAAATGATTCGAGGTACTATATGGAGGTGTAAATATACACTAACACCATAATATAAATTGAAACTAAAATTTTTACCTATATAAGTTTTTTTTTAAAAAAATTATAACTTAGTGCTACCTAGTAGAATATAACTTGTGACCTAGGTTGCCAAGCCAAGACCCATATCACTAGGCTAACAACTTATTATTAAGTGGTTTAGATCCAATTTAGATAGGGTGTCAGAACCCATAAACCAATCCCTCCACAACCATCGTTTATGTTATATCAAATAGTTAACCATAGTTAAGAAGGATTTCTTGGAAAGGCAAAAGAAATTCCTAAAAACTTGAAAATCATATCTTGATCACCTAATTTTCAAGGTAATGTTGGCCACCACTATGGAAGCTGATTACCAACAAAAAATGAAGAAATATTTCATCTAATATATCATCGAATCAAGAGCTACATAGTAATATTAGTTCACAATATATTTATTATCATTTTCAAGAATAATAATTAATTTTTTAACTATCAATTAATTATCTGCACCTAAAATAAAGATCCTTTTTAAAATGCCTCTTCTAAATTTTTCAAGAAGAACACAATCTAATACCATGTAATAATTATGAAAAAATGAAAGAATGAAACAAGAAAACCTTGGTCAAATACATCAATATCCTAAAGGACTAAAATTTAAAAAAGAAAAGAAAAGAAAGAAAATGTTAAAAAATGTTATACACTAGGTGTTACCTTAGTAGAAAGAGTCTTGCCATGGAAATCTCAAGTCATGGTGGATGTAACTAAATACATTTAGTTCTAGTTTCAATAAATAGATAGATCCAAGATTTAGTTTTTAAATTATATTGAATATAAACTCTTGAGATACATGATCATGTTTAATGCAAAACTCCCAAGAAGAAATCATGTTTGTTTAATAAAAATTATCTTGTTATGAAAAGACAAATTTTAATAAATTGACCTTGGCAATAATAGAATCTTGTAGGAAACATTCCAAAGTATGATGTCATAACAAGTGAAAGCTATGAAAAATGATCAAACTTAAGCAATAATAAAATATAATTTTTATGAATAATTGTTAAGCAATATTTAACCAAAGGAAAAATTTTCTTGCTATCTTACATGTATTGCATATTTAGTGATACAAAAGTAACATGAACAAAAAATCAATGTGAAATAAATTCAAATGCTTAGATGGATATTGAATAAGAGAGATAAATTATACAATATGGAGGAAAACTTAAAGTAGCTTCTATTTCAAAAAAGTTACAAAAGTAAAATCTTAGATTGTTTAGGCATGTGCGAAGAAGATTAGGTAATGAGCTTATAAAAAACGTTTCTACAACACTATTCTAAGAAAAGCATTTAAAGGAAGACCAAAACGAACATGAGAAAAAAAATTGAAGATGATCTAAAGAAGTTGAACAAATAAACAAAAATAGAGTTATTCATAAATGATAAGTGTGAAAAAATTTTCATTGCTAGGTTAATAATAATGATCCCATTTTGTTGGTACATTGCTAGGTTAATAATAATGATCCCATTTTGTTGGTACATTGCTAGGTTAATAATAATGATGATGATCAATTTTTAAGCAGTATTTTCATAAGTTTTTTTCATGCATATTACAAACATATAATTTTAATTTTGACAAAGAGATCAAAATTTCCAATGGCTTCCTAGACCCATCTTTGTCACACATTATAATATATAAAATACAATAAAATTTTTTGTATATAACATGCCCTGAAAGAGCCCATCTTTATCACACAATATAATATTTACTTTACTCATCTTATGGGCTACCCTATTTGGGTATGCTTATCCATTTAGTTAATAGTAGAAACTAGCTACTATTTACTTTATTCACTCCATGACTATTATAAAATATAACAAAATTATATTTGAACCTATCAAAGCCAATATTCTTAGTGAAAGAATTTTTTATTGACTATGGGAAGCTATTAGGTTGAATAGGAAAATATTTAACATTCAAAAATGCCAAATAAAATTTGATGAGTGGCAAGGTACCCCTACACTCAACCATATGAACACGAGTGTGTACGCACGATCTGGTTGAACTCCACAGATGGACTAGTTGTGGTATCTAGATAGTTACAGATTGATCGTAGTTCGTTGTCTTTCCACCTGGACTAGTATTGCTTTGTCATGTAAGGTTTAGCCCAAAGTGAGGTGTATGATGTGGTCCTATACTAGTGCTACTCCTGGAGGAAATGGAAAATAACTTTGATTAAGCTAAGAGAGAATGGAAGAAGAGAATCTAAGCTAGCCTAAGTGTGATGAGCATCCGTCCTTAATCATTTGTACAAATCTTGGACCTCGTGTACTACTTCTATGATTACCAAGTGTATATTACTTAAGTGCTCCTCGATATGCTACTAGGACACCAAGTAGTCACACTTAAATACTCATGATTAATTCGTACTCATTCTACATTTAATAACAGGGATGGTAGATGAATATAAAGAGATATTAATTAAGAAAACAATAAATAACAATAAAAATTAAACAATTAAAACTAAGTGAATGCTACAATGATGAAGTAATCTTGATCTTTATTGTTGATCATGTGTGTGTCTAAGTACGTCACACTCGAATAAAGGTTTTGTATAATTACAATCACATTGCAAGCATGCACTAGGGAAAGAGTTGAGATGAACTAAAAATGGACAAAAAGACTCTACTACTACTTACTTACTGACTCTAACTTACCACCTTTTCCTATGTTCCCGAAGGTGTATTTATAGGCTTACATAGGAATCACAATATTATGTACCCAATATCATTATCCAGGCTGCGATATCATGTACCCAATATCGTAGGTCCAATATCAAGGGTTCAATATCAAGGGTTCGATGTTAAGGGTTTGATGTCAAGGGTCCAATTTCAAGGGTTCAATGTCAGCACTTGACAAACCACGATTTATCATACCCCCATGACTGAATAACAACTCATCCTTGAGTCAAAGAAAGTTAGGAAAAAGTTCATTCAATTACAAATAGGGGATAGGTATGAGATTATTGAATGACCATGGATTGTTTCATGCTGCAATGTGGGACTAAACAAAATTTGGACACAAACACAAAAGAAAAAACTTGTGGAACTCATGGGATTCCCAGTGGTGGTGGCTCCTCCATGGATGCCTTTCCTTTATCTTATGCTTCAGGCTTCTGAGATTGATACCATTGAAAAAGTGCCTGAGGTTTCTCCTCTTCTATCCAAGGATTATGAGCCATTCATGCTGATGTTCCAATGTTTGATGGAGTCAGCACTTTCCATGGACACAACAACTACAGGAACACTTGATTGGCCTTGACATGTCATGTCACAAATAGTCGTCATTCCTCTTCGTAGGCTCGGGCCCTGACCTATCCACCTTTTGCTTGGCCATATTATGCAGTGATAGGAGTTCCTTGATGAATGCTGAATGATTGTGCCTCCTGCTCTGCATGTTCTGCATGAGGTCCTTGGCCTCTGCCTCCCCCTGGGCATTCAGTTGAACCTTGAAAAGGTCATCCTTGTTGTCCTCTTTTAGGGGCCATCTATAATCACACAAAGTTCAATTGTTAGTAAGGTTATTGAAAGAAGTTCAATTATTTCATACCTTACTCATTGCCTTTAATAAATGTTGAATCCTTTACTTAGTGTGATTTTAGAGTTAGAAATTTTTTCAAGGAAGTTGCCCTAAATGTTTAATGTTGGACGTGATTTATTTAGGTGACACATAAAAGGACATGTAATGGTTTTGAGGAACATTTGATAAAATGATGACAAAGGAAAGAATAGATTTGGCAATGAAGTACTCAAAGGATATAAAATGATGTGGTGCTATGCAACAAGTAGAAATTACAAAAGTTACGCAAGTGGATCCTTCCCAAAGCAAGTTCCAACTTATAATGCCCTTGCATAACCACACCTTAAAATGTTCATAGGCACTAGAAGGGTTAAATGTAATCTACACTAATGCAACAAAACAAACACATGTTAAATACCACCGTGATGAGGTATGAATTATATGCCACACAAGACATGGGTCACAAATACATGAACATCGAGATGGGATGAATTGTAGAAGGGATTGTAGAGATTGGGACATGAGGTACGATCAGTAAGATATGATAAATCCTAAGTGTAGGGCATGATTAATGTGTCATTAGCTTGTTTCCTGAAAAATTCAAGACCAAGTCCATTCCTTCGATCAGTGACATTGCATTGTTTCATCCAATGATGGGCAACCATAAGTGCACCACGATAGCAAGGCATACGATCACTTGGCGTTATGTCCAAGGGAGGAGTGATTTGGAATCTGTGACACACACACAAATTTTTTTTTGATCTTTTCTTATGTGGTTCATCTCCTCATCTTCTTCTTTTTTTAAGCTGCTTTAGCACTGTGTTCTTTTCAACAGTGAACCAAAGAGCCACCAACCTTCAGGCATGGATGCATGTCTTTCTAGTGGGACCCCCTAGAATAACATTGAATTTCTTTATTGAGTGCCTTTATTACTCTTTCTTCCATTTTTCATTAGATCTACAAGGATCTTAGTACAACTAGGTTGCATGATAGCACCTATAGATGTCACCAAAGAGAATCCACAAGTTCCCTTGATGTCACACCTTGGCCATTCCTTCTTAGTCCATCATTCTTCGCTCTGGGCATGATGAGCACAAAATTACTTTTAAGATTTCATGATGAAAATAATATCATCATACCCAGAGTAGAACCACTTATTAATAGAATGGGTTGGTGGATGTTATGGGCTCATTGTCCAAATAATTAGTCACGTGAGACTTGATAGCATAGAACAACACCTCAACCAATGAGTCACATGAATGTTTTATTCATAGATGAGATTACCGATAAAAAGATAAAAAGATGAAATAATAAATAAAAAAATAAAACAACAAATTGAAAGATGAAAAACTAAAAAACAAAAAATTGTAAAATTGATGAAAAAAACATTTATTAATTCTACTTGTTAGAATGAAGGATATCCCCCATAACTAAAATTTTGATCATGGCGAGAATTAATAAATAGAAGGTTTAAATCCATGCATTTTGGAAATGTTGGGGATCGATCATATCCAAACCACTAGGTGTCTTTTGAGGTGGTGGTAGGAATATACCCAAATTGGGGTTCACCCACTTGATTTTAGTAGGCATAGTGGGGCAAATTATAAGATGTGGTCATGTCATAAGGAGCTAACCCACTATGGCACTCGTGACCATAAGATGGTATGCAAGGATCGATATGTCTCCTTATGTGGTTATATTCAGTGGGCTGCATAGTTGTTGGAGTGTTGATTGGTGGCCTGGATAAAGTAATAGGAGGCACTAAGTTTGAGGATAAATATGCATCACAACATTTGGCTTGTGTTGAGTTGGAGGATGTAGTGGTTTCAGAATCATGTTGTTTCTTTCTATGGCCATGCATAAAGAAAGAACGCTTTTGAGTACCTCCACTACTATTGATAGTAGTAGCACAAGTAATGTTTGTGGGTTGGTGCTATGGTGCAAAACCTTTTGGTACAATTGGTGGTGATGTAGAAGGAGGTGAAGGATGAGAATATTGAGGGTAAGGAGAGGTATAAGGAACATGAGGTGGTGATCTTGTTGGAAAGGACATGGGTTGATAGTACTTAGGAGAATGATAATAATGTGATGAGATAGAGGATGTTGACCCAGTTGGGGAAATAGGATGTTGAACATAATAAGCGCTTGGGTTTAGATGGTAGGGAGAGTATGACTAGTTTGACAGTGGCCTCCCCAACAATTGGCATTTTTTCCATTGTGGTTTAACTTGGTATTTCTGTGTGAAATATGGATGTAACATTCCTCCCCAATGCTCATGTAAATGTGACAAGATTGGAAATCAGCCATTGGGGTGATCATACAGGAAACTGTTACATTGATACATATGATTAGTAGTTGAGTTCTTATTCTTTTCAACCCTTCTTTCTAATTGTCTAAGGATGTTAGCATATTCTCCACATTTTTCATGTATGCATTCTATCATCTTATTGATCTTTGCGTCAATTCCATCTAGTGATTGTAGGATTGGCAAAGATGATTCCACCTCCTTGAAGTGAGTTGATTTCTCCTCTTCATGATCATGAACCCTTGCTAAGTTGAGATTTTTATCTTATTGAGAGCTTTCAACAATCTCCCATTTAGCTATTTCTCCTTCTTCTTTTACTACCCATTGGATAAGCTCTTGGAGTTGGTGGGTCTGTAGCTCACATAGTTGACATAGGGCATACATCCCTATACAAGCATGTATGCATGATCTAGTTGAACTCCACAGATGGACTAGTTTCAAGTAATCCCAGTAGTGTTGCACTGATTTAAGATGTGTACGGCAAGTGAGAACGAATACTAGTGTTAGGATTAGTTTAAAGCCTAGTTAATAAATACTTAAGTTAAATTAATCATGTAGTTATCTCTCTCTCTCCTCCCTTATTAGTAGTAAGAAATAAAAACATAAAAGCTATAAAAATCATATGCCTCAAACTTACTTAACCATACAATTTTTACATACAAGTAAGTTTGGAAGACAACGATCAACCAACCCATCCTTGTTCCACAAAGGCGCATAGGCACTTAGTCCTTGGAATTCGATCGGAACATGCATGAAACTCTTGTATTCGTATGGTTGAGTGTAGGGGCATCTCGTCGCTCATCAGTTGCCTAGAACAAGAATGAAAAGTAGAAGAATTTAATATCTAATTAATCTATTACTTAGCTAGCCAACAAAAGTACTCATTCACACTCTTTAGACACATCCTAAACACATATAGAGCTGTTGGATTACCAAACATTAAGCATTTCCAAGTTACCAAGTGCTACACATATGCTCAAAGTGGTCATGCTCGTGTTCATTAATACCTATAAATTAATTACTTAATTAAATTGCATGAATATTAAATGCATTAAAGGAAACATTAATATATTCTTAGTACTGCAAGGATTATTAAAAGGGCTTATCTTTATTTCCATCACACTGCTGTGCTCAAGTACATTAGTGCTCGAACAAAGATCCGTACACATGTAAACTTCTATTGCCGGCAGTTAGAAATATTCTAGCTCTAGAATGACTAAATTTCAAGAACTTTGTTATGTTATGAAAAAACTAATTGAAAATTGTGTCCAAGCACTATATTTATAGGCTGATACATACCCTGTGATATTAGATATTCAACATCACATATTGAGGCTTGATATCAGGTATTTGATATCAAGGCTTTGATATCAGAGGTAGTCAAAACATGACTCATCATACCCCCACAACTGAATGAAAACTCATCCTCAAGTGAATACAAGAAGGAATAAGTTCCTTATGAAATATTGGAAATGTATGGGATTATTGACTAACATGCAAGCTTGACTTAGATGAAATAGACAAATTCTAAGTGCCCAAGTGTATGGATTGACAATCTTTTACAAAATTGAATGTTCATGACAAGAGAAGTGAATACCATAGACAAAACTGACATCCAACTCCTCTGGTAGTTGAAGAGTGAAGGAGAAGATTCAATGTTCATGAAAAATCCTCGTCACATGGTGTTTTAGCTACTTCCTTGGTGAAGACAATCCTACTTCCAATCCATGCTTCTCACTACAATTACAAAAAAATTGTGGATTAGTGTGCAATGTGTAACATATAGCTTTTAAGTACCTTGTCTCATGGGTGATTACACTTGGCTAGGTTGTGATTATGGTGGATTGATTTCTTTAGTGTTAGCAGGAAGACTAACAAATAGGGTAACATGGTTAAGTAGTCCATTATTAAATTCAAACACCATGAAATGCTAAAGAGGGTTTAAAAATTAACAATAAATAAAGAGAGGATTTCACTAAAAATTTTGTGAAGATGTGCACAATTGGATGCCATTGAGGAGGCATGCAAAAGTATTTGATTATGAGGATGTCTAAGGATAAAGAACTTAACTACTCCAACTAAAATATATGTAAGTGGATCCTCCCCAAAGCAAGCATAAGCCTGTTATTACCCTTGCATAACTTCAAACCAAGGAGTCCGTGGGCCCCATGGATGATTAATGGTTACATAAAATTAAGTACAAAAACTTGGAAGAAACTACCTGAGAATTTTGACACATCAAAGTAATACATTGAACAAGAACATGAAACTAGTAGTGAGGTGAGACATGAAAAGCATAGATGGATGACAAGGAGAGAGTGGAATGGAGCTCATGATTAAGGTCACCTAAAGTCCCTTGTAAGTTTTGTGGTTAAATGACCTGATAACCCTTAGTCCAGACTAAAACCAATCATATACAGTGATGTCGCACAGTGATGTCGCATCACCATTCTAAGAACAATCCACCCCCCCTAAGGTACGAGAGTGCTCACACAAAACAGCCATCATTCCTTATTAGAGAAGAAAAGAGAAGTAGGAAGTGAGGAAGGGCCTTAGTTAGAGGGGACCTTCAAGCATGGGTAACATGTCTTTCTAGTCCCATAACCANTTCCATCATTCCTTATTAGAGAAGAAAAGAGAAGTAGGAAGTGAGGAAGGGCCTTAGTTAGAGGGGACCTTCAAGCATGGGTAACATGTCTTTCTAGTCCCATAACCAATGCTTGTAGCCCATTTATTTTGTCTAAGGAGTGTGCTTTGAATTACCATTGGTTTTTATTATTATTTTATGATGGGAACCACACCATGAAAAAACTTATTCAACTTTTTATTATTGGTCAACACAGAATGGTAAGAAGTCCATGAAAACAAACATGCATCCAAGTAAGAAAAAGGCATAAAGAGTACTGAATCCCCTTGAAGTCACACCCCATTCAAACCTTTGAATCCTTTCCAAATCCAAAAACTATCAAAGTCACAAGTTCATTAAATTTTTATTAATGAAAAAGAGACTGCACATTTCTAGAATAAGGAAAATCATAGAGTTTGTGAATGGGTGGATGTTGTGAACTCACTACCTATTTCATGAAAAAGAAACCATGTCCTAGTCCTCAATAAAAAAATTCAAAGCTATAATCCAAACACTAACAATCAAATAACTAGATAGCACATGATCACATCAATCAAACACCTTGTACCCTATTGGCAATAAGGCATGTTATTATTAAAACATAATTAGAAAACCACATCTAAAATAAAGGGAAAATATATAAGAAATTCTAAACTATTTAAGAAAAATAAAATGTACTAATGATGTTGTAAAATAAAAAATTTGAAAAATTAATAACGTAAAAGAAAATGGTATAAGATAAAGAATGTGTAAAACAAAAATTTATAAAAAATAATAAGGTGTAAAACAAAAGAAAAAAGAAAAACTAAGAAGCCACTTATATAATTAGCATGGATGGCCATCTCCTCCACAACTGAGTTGAAAGGAGAAGATCTAAAATATTAAGCATGGTTGTCCATCTAATGAGGTGTTTGTTGCTTTAGCTAGCTTAGACTCATGGAAAGGTTGGACTTGTTGTATGTTGACTAACTATTTCTTGTTTGGGATTTCAAGTTTGTAGATCATCATGGCCCCAGAAGAATAAATTTCATAAATTATATAAGATCCTTCCCACAACATCTGGAACTTAATTCATTGAGATACATGTGTGGGGTGGTTTCAGTAGAAAATCTTATCTTCTAATTGAAATTTGGCTTTTCTAATTTTAAGGTCATGGCACTTTTTATTGAATGTATTATGCAACTCATTAGATGATAGGGCCACCAATCAGTTTTTGTATAGCAAGTTGAGATTCATTAATCTTTATTTTTATGCTAGAATTAAGTTAAGGTCAAGGTCATAGGCTGTTGAAAGTGTATGAAGCTCAAATTGAATAGGAAGTGTTGGTAATTTTCCATACACTAGCTCATAAGGAGAATAGTTTATAGGAAGTTTTCATGTTGAGATGTAAGCTCAGAGGACATCATTGAGTTTTGTGCTCCAGTGTCTCCTATATTTGTTGATGGTTCTCATTAGTATCTTTATGATTTTCCTATATGTAACCTTAGCTTGACCATTGGCATCGAGGTGGTAGGGTGTTGGGAGTTTATGTTCAATCCCAAAGTGTTGCATAAGCTTCTAAAAAGTAGTTCTTGTAAAGTAAGTTCCATTATTAGAAATTAATGCATGTGGCACACCAAACCTTTTTACAAAATTTTGTTCTATAAATAGAGTAATACTAGAAGATGTACAATTGGTGATAACTGCTGCTTATGCCCATTTCATACACTAGTCAATAGTGACTATGATTTATGCCTTTCCATTTGACATGGACATGATGGGATCCATGAAATTAATTGCCCAAATGTTGAAGCATTCTAGTGGTTGAATTCATTGCTGAGGTCCCTCCATTCAAGTAGTCATTCCACCATCTTATTGGCAAAGTTCACAAGAGTGGACATATTGGTGAGCATCCTTAAAGATTATTGGTCAATAATACCCTACCATCAAGATTTTAATGGCCATGCATCTCCCAGCATAGTGGCCTCCACAAGGACCTTCATAAGAGTCTTGAAGAATGCATAGTTAATTAGCATTAGGGACATACCAATGACCTAGGTCATCGATGCACATGTTGTAGAGGTGTACATTGATCTTCATGAAGTGATTTACATAGTGAAGAAATTGTTGTTTCTTCTAGTGGTCCAACCCTTGTGGAATCTCTTATGTAAGAATATAGGTGAGAATGCCATTATATCATTTAGGTGTAGTGGGAAATTGTTTAGTTATAGCCCTAGCAAAGAGAAGTTTATTAGGAAACAAATCAGATAGTAGGCTTTTATTCTCTTTGTTGTCCCATTGCAACCGAGACAAATGATCAACAACCACATTCCTAGTTTCCTTTCGATCTACAATTATAAGATCAAATTCTTGTAGGATCAGCAGTCATCGTATGACATGGCAGCTCACCATTAGCTTGTTCATCAAGAAGCAGATGACATTGTGATTCATGTGCACAAACACCTTATATCTAAGCACATAATGCCTAAATTTCTCTAATGCGAACACCATGGCCATCAATCCTTTTTCTATGGTGGTGTAGTTTATTTGTGTACCCATGATGCTTCGACTTGCATAGTAAACATAATCTAGATATTTCTTATTGTCCAACTATGTAAGCATAGCTCCCAAGGCATAATTTGATGCATCCTTCATAACATGAAATGGTCTAGACTAATTAGGTGCTTGTAAAATTGGACTTTGTATAAGTTTCTTCTTCAATTATTAGAATGATTTTTCACATTCATTAGTTTAAAAACATGGAGCATCTTTCTTTGTCAACTCAACCAATGGTTTTGCAATGTTAGAGAAAGTATCTATGAATCACCAATAGTAGCCAAGGTATCCAAGGAATGAGTAAACATCTTTGATATCCTTGGATGATTGTTATTTTTTTTAGGGTCTACCTCAATTCCTGCTTGCAATATTCTATGCCCTAGTACAATAACCTCTTGGACCATAAGGTGAATCTTTTACCAATTGAGCGATAGATTCATTTTCACACATATTTTTAGTACTTGCTTAAGGTAGTCCAGGGCTTGCTCAAATGTAGCTCCATAGGTGGAGAAGTCATCTATGAAGGCTTTCATATCACTACCAGTCTACTGTTAAAAAATGATCAGGACTAAGCGTTGGAATGTAGTAGGATCATTGCATAAACCAAATGGCATCTTGCGATATGAAAAAGTTCCCTAGGGACTTGTGAATGTTGTTTTGGCCTAGTCCTCTAGCATGATCTAGATTTGGTTATAGCCACTATAACCATCTAGAAAACTATAAAAGAAATGCCTAGATATTATGTCTAACACCTAATCAATGAATGACAATGAAAAATAGTCCTTGAATGTTGCCATATTCAATAGTCAAAATTTGATGCAGACCTACCACTTGTCACCTTTCTTTGGCACAAGCATAAGTGGACTAACCCACTCACTATCTGTAATGAGAGTGATAATCCCCACGTTGAGGAGTTGTTTGATTTTCTCCTTCATGATTTGATTTAGTTTGAAGTTCAATCACCTTTTTGATTATCTCTTTGGCTTTATTGCTCGATCAGTGTAGATATGATGTTGGCATATCCAAGGATCAATCCATGTAAGTTCAGGATATAACGAAGCAAAGGCCACTAACCATTTTTCAACCACATCTAATAGCATCTTTTTCTACTCTTGAGAAAGATTTACATTGATTATGACCAACTTTCCATTTTTTAAGAACATATATTCCATGCTGGTTAGTAGAGTTTTTAATTCAAGGGGCCCTTGCTTAAAATTTTTAGGAATTTCCAACTCTCCCAAATAGGTATCATCATTTGCATTATCAAAGAGTTGGTGATGAACTTTCTCTAGTTCATTCATTCCTACAACATATGTGCATGTTAGGCTCTCAGTAGATTCCATGCAAAGTGTGCTACTTTTACAATTACTAGTCAACCATTGAGTGCCCTCTTGTTTTGTGGCTACTATGTATAGAAACCTTTGAATATCTAATTTTGGTGCACACTACTTACATATAGAGATGAATGCTCATTCAATAGAATAGAGTTTCTGCACACAATTGCACCCAATATTGCTATACGTAATACATGGAACTCATTTGTTCTCAATCGTCCTGAATGCATTTTTTAAAAATATTTCTAGGGAAATATCTTTGATGTCCATTATTACATTAACAATGCTTAGCCATGTCCTACCCATGATGATTGGAAAGTCCCCTTTGTAGTTCTCCACCTTGATTACTAGGAAATCATATGGATAAGACTACCCATAGACAATTATCATAATGTCCTCAACCAATCCCAATGGAACAGTTATGGATTGGTCTACCAATTCTAATCTAATATTAATATTCTTGAGAGGAAGTATGTTCCATGTAGTACACATTTTATGAGAAATCAGGTTGATACCAAAACCTAAATTAAGAAGAGCCTCACACGATTTATTCCTAGAAATCTGCAAATAAATAAGAGGACTTCTAAGATCAACTAATTTCCTGGAAAGCTTTCTAGCATGGATCCAATCAGATATAGCATGAGTAATCATAATAGTATGGATTCTAGGTGGTATTTGGTTTGAAGGGGACTTGAAGGAATTTGATACAAAGGGAGATAGAGAAATAGGACCACTAATTGCATGTGTATGTAAGGGCTTATGTAAACTATTAGGTCAAAAGAAAGGTCTTTTCTTAGATTGAGTGTCTGAACCACTTGGTTGATGCACCAGTTTTAGATTAACCACCCTAGTAGCATTGCATTGTTGTGGTTGAGTTGGGAGTTCATTCTACATAGATTAAATATGTGGTAGTTGTGTTGAGGGAGGAGGAAGATGTGCAAGAATGAGAGGAGGATAAGGGTATAATATGGTTTTCCTTCTTGCATGCAGAGAATGAGTTTAATAATAATTAGGAGGGTAGTAGTGAGGTTGGAAAGTAGAAACATGACTGGAAGAGTCATGTGGAGATAAGGGTTATTGAACGTAATACCCATATGGATCAGGTTGTCTATAAGGCTATTGCTGCCTTAGTGGTGCTAACACCCATGATTGTGGTTGCTGCCACTATTGATACTACTTGTATGGTTGTAGTGGAGTTCCACTTAGGTAATACTATGATTGTTGGTGTAAATACCTAGAATTACCTTGGAGATAAGGAAATCTTGTGGGTGTTTGCCTTTGTGATAGTCATGGATTTAGGGCATACACCCCAGACTCTTGTAAGTGTGACACAATAGGACAACATCCTTTATGATTTTCGTAGTGGTAGATGTCACATCCACCATCATCATCTAATTTATTTTCTACAACTTCCTCTATTGTAGCAATCATGCCCTTACCTTTTCGATTAGCACATTCAGCTTCCTTGCGCCTCCTACACTCATGATCGCTATCTTATTCTTTGGACTCTTTAGCAATTTTTAGGATAGCTTGAAATTGGCTATTCATGGAGTCCCATAATTGATCAACCTTAGATAAAATTTCAAATTAAAATTGTTGAAGTAGAAAAGTTTTCTAATTCACCACCTCATCAAGTAATGATTCTTCCTCACTATCACAGAATCAAACCTTCCTCTTGTGAATGGAAGGATCGCAGTTGAACTCTTCTATACTTTCTTGTTTCCTTAATTCTCCTTCCTCTTACGCTACCTACTCAATCAATCTTTGGATTTAATAGGTGCTTAATTATAACAATCACCCTTGGGCATAGATGCCAAGGGTTCTCCTTGTTTCTAATCAAAGGCCATCTATAATGTGGCAAAGTTGGTCCAATTAAGAATAATCATGATCGAGACATCTGTGCAGTAAAGAATAGTATCAACCTATGGAAATGTCCAAGGATTTGTGTGTCCCTTGTTTCCATCATTGGATTTGCCTCCTCAAGTTGAACACTCAAGAGTACATCTAATACTTGTCATTGAATAGTTCAAGCATTGTATTCCATCATCTAATAGATTCCAATTCTAAGGATCAATACCAATTCTCTTCTTCTTTAATGAGTTTCCTAGGGAATAACTTTCTACCAGTTATTTTCTATATTCTACAAGGCACATGCATCTTTAAAATCTTGGAGATGATTCTAGGAATCTAAGTTATATCATCCTTCAAATCTAGGAATCTTGGTTATGTCTAGCCTCTTGATATGACTATCCTTTATGTGGTTTCTAGGGATTCTCACTTTCTCTATGATGCTTAGCATACTTTGGGTAGCAAGAAAAGGCTCATCGAGACCATGATTCTAGTGCCTACAATGCCTTCTACTACCCATTTTTTCATGTTGATGGATCTCTCTTGAATGTTCATGCCCTTAGTCTTGACTTGCCTAATGGTCCCTTCAATCATTTTGGTCCTGTAAGTTACCTCCATCATGATTGTGCTTTCTATAGTTGTGGTTCAAGCTAGAATAAGAAGATGATGATTACAAAGGTGAAGAGGAAGGAGGACTAGCACCATCATGGCACCTACTACCCCCTCTTCAATGATTATGACCATGATCACAATCTTGTTTCTTGTCTACATGCCTATTATAACTCTCCTCCTTAGATCCTCCTTTGTCATTAGATCTGTTCTTGCTAGAACTAGGATTGTGGATTGTGGATTGCAGGTTTCAGTTTTGACCTCCTTCACTGAAGTTAAAGAAATGATTTCACTCAATGAAAAACCCCTAGATAATGGTTCTTCACCATCTTTTGGATACGACAAGATGGTGAATCAATGAAGCACTTTTCCTTTGTAGATTCATAGCATTGTTCTAGCTACCAATCCCTAAGATGTTGTGCCTTAGTGGGATGATAATCCCTAGTGTCACTATCTTCTATAACATACTCAACATTCACACATGATCCAATCGAATTCCATAGACCCTAAGTTCTTAAGTACACTAGCTTTAAGAAAGTGAAACTAGTCAAGATGATTGTTATCTTCTCAATTCCGCTTGTGAGGTACAAGTATATGGTTAAGTGAAATTGAGGTATATGATTTTATCATTTCATATTTTATAAGTTTAGTCACCTAGAACAAGAATGAAAGGTAGAATAATTTAATATCTAATTAATCTACTACCTAGCTAACCTAACTCAAGTACCTGTTCCCACTCTTCAAACACATCCTAAGTGCATATAGTGCTACTAGGTTATCAAATGTTAAGCATTTATGGGTTACCAAGCACTATACATATGCTCGAAGTGGTCATGCTCGTATTCATTAACAAATAGAAATTAATTGCTTAATGAAAGTACATTAAGGTAAAGTGCATGAATACTAAATGCATTAAAGGAAACATTAATCTATTCTCAATGCTGTAAGGATTATCAAAAGGGCTCATCTTTATTTTTATCACACTACTGTGCTCAGGTACATCAATGCTCAAACAAATATCCATACACACTCAGACTCCTACTACAAGCACTTTGAAATATTCTAACTCTAGAATGGCTAAACTATAAGAACTTCATTACTCTATGCAAAAACTAATTAGAGATTGTGTATCCAACTGCTATATTTATAGGCTAGCACATATGCTACGATATCAAATATTCAACATTACATCTTGAGGCCCAATATTGGTTATCTGATATTAAAGCCAATCAAAACATGACTCATCACTTTTCATGTCAATTCCTACTAGAATTAGTTCTAACTAGATTCCTATTAATTACTAGAATTCTTAAGGCTTATTGATATATAAGAGAAAAAAGAATGGAATTGGTACTCTTGATAATAATTAGTTTAATTATAGGGATCAACATTTTTTAGAATGGGAATAGCAACTGGAATTAGTGGTTTTAAATGACATCTATAAATACTCAAAGTTGGGTAGCTTCATCTTTATAGAATCATAATGTTCCTCCAACAATGATTTTCTTCTTTCTACCATAGAGAATGTTAGTAGCATTGAATGTTTTGAGGTAGGTGAATCACTAATTGAATCTTATCATCTTTTATACTTCATGTTATTAACATATACACCACTTTTTTTAAATTTATATGAGGTAACATCATATTAAAATAAAAACAAAAATTAAAAAATATTTTCAAAATGGAATTTAAAAAATTTGGAATCAAAATCTAAGTCTTACAAGAACTCTATTTACAACAACTTTTAATGTTTTCAAGGATTAAAATGTAAATAATCAATGATGGTTTAATGAAAAGTGTATAATAGCTAGAATTTTTTTGTAGATGCAAAAGTTATTAAAAATTGTCAAGTCACACAAAAACATGATTCAAGCAAAAACAAGGTAATTTCTCAAACTAACAAAAAGAAGTTTATTGCAAATGATAAAGAGATCCCATTTTTTGGCATTTAATTCAAAATAGGAATGAAATGAACTATGATTTTCCTTCAAAGATATTGGGATTTTTTATTCATATTAATGAAAAAATAGAAGAGTTTTAGAATAATGATAACATACTATTTATTTCTTTTGTTGAAAAAATACAATGTATAAAAAGACTAATACCAAGGCTACCTAAAGTATGAGATGGATTAAAAAGATTAATAATTGGCATTCTATTACTTTGGTGAATGTTATTTATATTATATTAATGAAAGTAGTAGTTAATATATTAAAGTTATTTCTTAAGAATCTTATTAGCAAGGAGTAAAAAAACTTTGTCTTAGGAAGCTACATCTTAGATAATGTGATTACAAAAGAAGAACAAATGCATTACACCTTTTCGTTTAACTAATAAGCTATTCTTCTTAAACTTGAATGTTGCTAAAGTTTACGATGTACTAGATTAGTCTTTCTTGAAGCGTAATATTAAACATCATAAATTGGGTTGAGCTCTTGAGATACATGATAATTTTCTTCTACTCGATGTATTTTCACTTGTTAGCATTGAAGGGGCTTTCTTAAAGCTTTAAAGATCATTTCAACTAGGTTGTTTCCTTGTACTTTATCTTTTCATTATTGTAATCAATGCACTGGAAATGATACTTAAAGTTTATAGAACAAGTTGAATATAAAGAAGTTCCTCATTTGAGTGTGAAAGAGTGATACATTTCAAAAATATTATATTAGATGATGCATTCTTGACTCCCAATTATGGGAAAATTAATTTTAAAATGATTCTTGAATACATTTCACTATATTACAAAGTTTCTAGTGCTAAAATTAGTTGGGATAAACTTAGGCTATTAGATAATCTATATTTCAAGCCCAAGTTGGGCTTCTCAATTTAGTGTTTAGGTGGATTTCTATAATAAATATGCTTCTTATTTTGGACATTCTAATATTTTTTCTTCTAATCCCCACTATTTCATGAAAATGGCTAATGAAAAAGTTAAAAGTTAAACATTAAAATGGTGACAAGTAACAAGTATGTCCAATGCCCAACCATACAATCCACAAGCATCATGGTATACTATGTTGTAATCCATGGATGGACTAGTGTTGAATGTTTAGTTTATTAGATGACCACAAGTAATCTTCCTAGGTAGACTTGTAGTGGTCCTTATAACATATAGTTGAATCAAACTGAGGTGTATGATTATGAAGTTATTGTGACCATATTCTAATTTATAAAAAATAAAAAATATATTTAATTTTCTAATTAACTAATGACAATAAATAAATCATAAAATAGCTCAAGGAAATGAGCGTCTATCTCTAACTCATTGTCACATTTCTATACATATGCATTAGCTATTGGGTTATTAAGCAATGTTGTTAGTAGGTGTACCAAGTGAATTGCTATTGGGATTACCAAGCTAGTACAAATTAATACTTGAAGTCATATCATCCTCATTCCCCCATTTAGTTGTTATGCAATGAAATGTGAAGGGTATGCTATGAAAACAATAAAGAATAATAGAATTAAATGTATAAAATAGTAAAGTCTAAGCTAAGTTAAAGTATTGCAATAAATAGAAAGCCATATTAATCTTTATTTTCATGATGCATCTATCTAGTTATAATTTGCTTGAATAAATCAGCTAGATAATAGACTCTTAGATTCATGTTGCGGGAACTTACAGACTATAACATACACTAGATTTTTAAAATTGACAAAATCTAGCTACTTGATGATTGAAAGGTATATTAAATATGACTAGTAAGCATATATTCATAGGTAACTTGACTTCGAGATGTCAAATTTGTGATATTGCATTATTGGCTGCAACATTATGGATGTAATTTATTCATTGTGATATTACAACTAGTTGATAAAAATGCTTTAATTTTCATCATACCCCATGACTAATTAAAAAATCATCCTTGACTTACACAAAAGGGAAAGAGTTTTGTTATAGAATTAGTGGAAGTGACACAAGCTAACATTGACTAATTGATTAGTATTACAAAATTTAAGTGCCATATTTGAGAAAATTTGTTTGAGTTGTATTCACATTACAAAAATTAGATACAAATGAAATTAAAAAAAATCAAAAAATTAATTAAACATTTAAAAAATTCTTAAAAATTATTGGCAGTAGATCTTCAAGTTATTCCAAGTGGAAATAGTTCCTTAGTGGTTCTTCAACTAACTACTTTTCCTTCATGTTGACCATATTGAGGATGGACTAGAATTTTTGTGCATCTATTCGTGGATCACCAACAATCCAAGCAAGCTTAGCTAGATTAGGTATGAGTGGAAATTTCCATGGATAAGACAAGTCTATAATCATATTTTTGGTGTTAATACACTAAGTAGCAAGTAATATTTGTTCTATTTTAAGTATTTCTATTTGATCCTTGTGCTACTCATAGGTTATTATTCTTTTATAATATTCTTTGTTACATACCTTTAGCCTATGAATTTAGCCTTAGTAACCTTTGATTCCATATTGATAGCTTGTAGCTTTCTTTTGGTTTCATCATGAAGTCAACATTCACAATCATTCAATGATTACATAGTTATAGGTTATTTCTTTAACTCATTACACAATTGACCTACTCTGAGCATTGCTAAGTTGGAGTATATTAGATTTTCATTTTAAGTCCTACCTATTCAATCACAATTATTACATCCAAAATGCTCATCCATGTTATCATGTCTAGTTGCTACAAAGTAGCATTGGGTTTAGCCTTAGTTGTATGCACCTTATTCTTATTAATAATCTTCCATTATTTCACCTAATCCTTATGATGATTCTTAGTATTTTTTGTTAGTTTGCCTCATTCTTCCATGTTGCTCTTTTGATGAATGTCTATTGATGAATCATCCTATCCTCTTGCAAGGGTAAACTCTAGTTCTCCTTGATCAACCACAACATCTCCAAATTAGCTTTCAAAATTTCTTCCCACGTGTGTTGGAGTTGTAGTTCTAATGCTTATTTCTCCTGTGAATCATCTCCAACCTCTTGTTGTCCATAGCAAGGTTCTTATTTTCTTTCTTTGGCATGAAAATGATTTTCCTAAGGGCATGTTATTTTTCCCTTGCCTAGGAAGCACCTCAAAAGGGTATTTCCTTCTTCCTAGATATGGCTATTACTTAGGTCATTAGCCATGTTATCTCATTAGTTCTAAATTAACCCAAGTCCTCTAGCAAAACTCACCTAACAAGAACATTCAACTAATCTTAAATTTAAATTATTTTATCTTGTAATTTTTGTGCATTGATCTCTTCTTATTGTCATTGGGATTTAGCTAATAATGGTTGCTAGTTATTTACTAAAAGGCATGAATTATGATTGAATGATCATAACCTTTTCTATGAAGGTATAAAGGAGATGAACATAGAGTCTAAGAATTCATCATCATTCACTTTGTGGTTCACAACCATGGAAGACATCCCTTATGGTTTGACTCTTAATGAATGATATTTATTATGGTTGTTAGCTAGAATGGTTTTATACTATCTTACATGCTTCCTAAATAAATTTACTCATCCTATTAATTAATTTACTTTGTGGTCAATTTCATAATATTTGTTAGTGTGTTATTTATACTTTTGTACTTTCATGACTTTACATTACAATGTTTATAATTACAAATATGGGTATCCTATGTAATGATTTGTTATTCTAAGTGGATGATTTGGCTTATCTTAATAACCTTACTCAAAATATTTAATTAACTAGGTTTACCACTTCTCATGGATCTTGAATTTCTAACATGAAATCAGGGTGAGCCTAGTCGATTAAGATAACTCTTTCATAGATAATTATACAGTTTGAATAGTTCATGATTAATGTTGTTGTGATTTGTTAGGCATATATTTTGAAACTCAATAATTTAAAAAATACAAGAGCTTCTTTATGAAATGTGATGAGTGACGAGGTACCCCTACACTCAACCATACGAATACAAGCATCTCACACATGATCCGGTTGAACTACAAGGACTAAGTGCTTACACGTCTTAATGGAACACTCAGGATTAATCAATCGTTGTATTCCCAAACTTACTTGTATTTTCACGGTTGTATGGTTAAGTAAGCTTAAGGTACATGATTTTTATAACTTTTATCATTTTGATGTCTTATGATAATAAGGGAAAGGGAAAGAGAACTAAGTGACTAACTTACCTTGACTATTCATTAACTAAGTTCTAATTGTCCTAACACCAGTATCCATTCCCACTTACTGCACACATCCTGAACCAATGCAATGCTGCTAGGATTACCAAACGCTAATCGTTACTGGGTTACCAAGCTCTTCACACATGCTCGAAGTGGTCAT
>MNCI01005936.1:431186-502613 GCA_015680685.1 Gnetum montanum
AGGATGCGATATCACGTACGCGATATTGTGGTTCATCATACCCCCATGACTAAATAAAAACTCGTGCTCGAGTTCCTTACAAAATATTAGGAAGGTATGGGATTATTAACTTGAATGACACTAATGGTGAAAAGGATGACATGTGAATGGATCATCATTATAGTAGATGGCAATATTAGTGTTCATGACCACAAGAGTAAACACTATACACATTTGACATCCAGCCTTATTTGGTAGCTGAGAGAGAAGAGAGAAGAGAGAGAGAGAAAAGAAGAAGTCTATTACTGCTGATGCCAAGATTGCACTTTATGATGGCCATCCATAACCAGACCATCAATTCTATTCCTTGCATAACTATTCCAACATCAATTCATCCTGAAATACCATAAAATTTCAAGACCCTCATGCTTCATCAGGGTCTTGGAATTTAGGCAAGGATTTTCACAAGTGCAGCATCATGATAGTTTGGTAGGAGAATGTAGGCACTGAGGTTAGACTGTCTAGTCTGACCAGTTTTCCATCTCTAGAGATAATGGGCCCAATGGACTCTCTATCCTACCCACCTAGATAATTCCTCCAGCTAATAGTCTACTCAGAAAATATGCTAGGAGTTGCTAAAAGTGTTTGGGATAACCAAAGAAGTTCGACAAGTTTTCTAGTAAAGAGGTCTGCTATGCTACGCTACACTATACAATGTAGCAAGCCTTGAAGGATAGTTGCTTGAGTGCCTAAGTGCAAATTGACAGAATCATTTCTAGACAAGTTAAACTTTAGTCAACACAAGCTGCTACGCTATGCTACGCTACCTAGCATAGCACAACATAGCAAAGGCAAAGTAGAAAGTCCCATCTTATCAAGTGATTCCAATAAGAAAGTTGCACTTGGCAAACACTCCAACCTCCAAAACTAGTTGCCTTGTTTGTCCCCAAGCCTTAAGTAAAGTTTCATGCTAGAAAATGACAGATTGAATGAAAAAGCAAGATACGCTGGCTACTACGCTGTGCTATGCTACATAGCGTAGCACAATGTAGCAGTAATACAAGATTAGAAAAAAATTTTTAAATGTAAGTTTAGCAACTTCAAAGGCTTCCTATTACAACAGACAAAGGTTGTAGCTCCAACATAAGTTTCAGTTAAAACCAGTGGCTACACTATGCTATGCTACGTAGCGTAGCACAACATAGTAGGCAGCCACTTACACTATGTAGCATGAGTAATGCAACACTGGTACAGAAGCATCAAGATGTCTTCGGGTAGTTCTAGAGCTTGTAGACATCAATCCTCTTCATTTTAGCATCTCCTTGGTGGAATTAAAAATTTCACTCCATCTTGTACATCCCTTGGTTAACTCCCAAAAAACATTATTTCTACACTTGACCCTGCTTGTAAGAGCAGGGAAGATGTAGTCCTAGAGCGTAGGCTCCATTTTTGTTTGCATTGTTAATACATTGATATCAGCACATACAGTCCCGAAGGAATAATCACAACATAGCCAAGTTCATGACCAGTGTTGCACACCTACATGGTACAGGCACGTTAGCATCTTGTGGGGTCCAGGACACATGGCATCCAAGCCTCATTTCTTGCTTATTCCTTGCCCTATAAATACCCCAGCAAACAAGGCTCAAAGTGTTGGCTTTTATGGTTGGCTTTTCTATTCAAAGAGTTGGTATTTTTTGAATTAAAAAGAGCTGTGAGCTTGTTGGCTTTTTACATTGGCTGGTTGGCTTCTTGATGGCTTCTTAGCAAATAGAGTTTTCTTCTTGTTGTAGTTGGCTTTTAAGTTGGCTCTTAGAAGGCATAGTTGGCATTTTTCTTCAATGCTTTAGTTACCTTTGAGTAATAAATGCATCTTTGGTGTTGTATAACCTCTTGTACAGCTTTCAAATAAGACAAAGAATTGAATTTATGACCTTGGGGCTGTGCATCTTCTTACCTGAGTTTGTTTTGCTATTTCTTTACTATTATCATTGTTTTGCATTATTTTCTTTGTTTCTACATTTATTGATCATCGATTTACCCTATGTGTCTCACCCTCAAAACAACATTTACATAAGGTTAAGATACACTGACTAAGTCCCTTTCTAATCGACCAGACCATTTAGGGTGCCCCATATCCATTTTCTCCAGCATGGCCCTAACACAAATCTAGGGTTAAACTATTCGTTCGACAACCCTCGGTGTTCCAACCATCAATGTTTTTGGTTGTTACAATTTTTGGTGGTACAAGGAATGCCTTTTGGTGTCTTTTTCATGTCCCATGGGTAGTCCTCCATGCTCTCTATGCCCCGTCACGCACTAGTGTAAATGTGACATCCTTTTATGGTTGTTTATGGATCATGTGGTGTAGATTGGTCACTACAAAAGTTCCCTTGTAATCTAGCAGGACAAAAAGCCTATGATCTCCTATTGATTTCCTTGTTTCCTAGTTTGCGATTTTGCCTTTTCAATACATAAGATGATTTTGACAATGACCGTTGTTTCCACCTCGAGCCTTGAGGCTCCTTTCCTGACCCAGAGCATCATGGGTGCTGAGCGGCCACCTAGTCCGATGCTGGCACCATGCCAATCCCTCAAGATCTGACACTTTTCACTCGAGTTCTTGGCAAAAGACATGGAGTGTTTCGATTTTATCTACGCAAAGGTCCAGGTAGATTTACCCCTGGATCACCAAGAGCTCGAGCACAAGTGCAGTTTCAAGTTCCTTTATCGGAATGGGAGGGAGTTTGTCCCCAACCCCAACATAGCCATCCCTCTAATAGAGACGTATCATTGGATCTTTGATTAGCTGCTGTGAGTCAGTAGCCCTAGGGAATGGGATAGGCTATCCCATTTTGATGAAGCATTCAAGGCTAGATAGGAAGATCTGGATTCCCAGTTCGAGGGGTGTGGCCAAACATACCCTGTGACCATCCCTTCTATCATGGTCTTCAGGCCAAACCCCCTTTTTGTGGTGGCTTCCTTTGTGATCACCACAAATCCACCTCAATTTATGCTTTCATCAGCAATGGGAAACCATCCTGCATCCTCAGTGTATCAGCAGGCACCTCCCTCAATTTTGTACCTAGGCACACTCCCCCCCCCCCCCCCCCCCCCCCCCCCCCCCCCCCACTCCCATTCCATCTCATCCTCATACTAGGTTCCAGTTATGCCCACACTGCCCTACATACATATTGCTTCTACTTGATAGCTGCTTGGTGCCTCTGCTCCTATCTCATTGCCTACATCTATTCCATTATCAATGGAAGGGCCAACCCCAACCACGTGGTGGACCCCATCCACTTCGCTCCTGCCTCACAACCCCACCAGATGTCACAACATCCTTACCACCAAACATACCAAGTCCCACAGCTATTGCAACCAAGTGTAGGATTGTGGCCGATTCCATCGGTCATGCAAATGACCAACCCTACTACACCACTAGTAGCCACTGGTCCAGCAGCACCACCCACTGGGTGGTGGACTGCATAGGTGGCATCCTTTACAAGAATAGCCCCAACAGTCCCCCCTATGAGCCAAACCACTACCCTTGCTATGCCACAAACGATGGTCGCCCCCGTAGCACCACAACCATCTGCATTATCTCCGAGTCTGGATCAAGCATTTCAACTTATCCAAACCCTTACTAAAGAGGTTAGGTGCCTCAAAATTGCTAGTTCTGATACAATGTAGATCATGGATTTCTACCATGATGACCCCATCAGCCTAGTGGTTCCCATGCTTACACTACCCCTTGGGATGCTGCTCCCCCACTTGCTAGCCATTGTCAAGGGGGCAGTAAACAATTTCATCAAATCCAAGCTGTATTACCTAGCCTCGCACTCTCTAAGTCAAGATTTTACATAAACAAAAAGCATTCAAGACAAGGTCAAAGCCAGTAGGGATCCGGCCTATGTTGCTTACAAAAATGCACATACTAAAAAGGAAAAAGAGAAGGGCAAGGCTGCAACTGCCATGGTGGCTGTTGTGGAAAATGAGGCCAAGCCAAAAAACAACAATAACAAGAAAGCAGCCATAGCACCACCTAACCTCATGCCTAACCCAGGAAATGCTGCTCAACCCTCCACATTGGCACCTGAAGCACCCACCCTGCCTAAACCCAACTTCTAGCATAAAGATCGCTCCAAGTGTACCCTACTACTTGTCAAACCTTCAGAACTCCTAAAGTAATTGCTAGGGGTGGGGTACATTCAACACAAGTGGATGTTAGAGGAAGTGACCAAATAGCATCAACGGTACTATGAACTTCTTAGGAACCCCTCCTTGGCTTTGCCCAACAAGCCTCCAATTCCTAAGAACTTTAGGCTGGAGTGGTTCTGTGACTATCACCAACTCTATGGTCATGACATGGATTACTATTTGGCCTTAAAAGATGACATTCAATGGATGATTGATCATAGGAAGTTGTTCATAGACAAAAGCAACCCCGTGCACCCTGAAAATCAATCCATGGATGTTTATAAGGACCTCCTCAACACTAACGACACAGGGCACATCATCAACACCAGTGGCGTAGATGGTAATCCAAAACTTCCACAGTGGTCGTTTGTGGTTCATATACCTCAACGTAGCATAGCAACACTAAAAACGAAAAAAAAGACACTGCAGCAACCATTTTTCCTAAAGGTCCCTCCTTCGACATCCATCGTTGCATCCTCTGTAATTAAAACCGCACCATAGCCTACACTAATGCCACAAACACCATTCATCATTAGGGGGCAAAACCACTCAACTACCCCCATCCCACATAAGATAGCATCACAGCCTTCTTGTTTAAGGAAATGGGAAGAGCGTTTGATAGGTGAAGAGGCTATGGAATGTACCACCCCAGGTCCTTCCAAGCCTACTCCCTCGGCCTCTGCATCTATGCTCACCTCATCACCAAGAGTTAACACCGCTATGCGTGCATGGTCATCGCCACGTCACCTGAAAGGATTTAGTCCCAAACTTGAAACTACTCCTCAGGAAATTCATCTTCTAGAACAAATGGAGTAAATAATAGGAAGGTGGACATGACCTCCTAAGCACTCTCACTCAGGTAAAACATGCTCTAAAACAAAAAAATACAACGTTGAGCCTATACAACAATAACTTCCACCACACACTGTGAGGCTTTGATTCGCATGTTAACATCCATACTAGTTCACAAGAACATGTCGGCAAAGGAGGAACCAATCCATTCGATCATGCTTCCTTCTACGCCATCCCAATTAACATTTTGTGATGAGTCCATTAAGAAAGACCCTGAAAATGGTTATGTGATGATAACACCCCTATTCATCATAATTCTAGTCGACCAACATAAGATTCGAAGAGTACACGTTGATGACAAGATTGCTACAAATGTCATCCCGTTCCCCATAGTGGACAAACTAGGTTTGGTAGACCAAATCAAACGCATGACAACGTCATGTCTGAAGTCATTCAATGGGGCATAGGTAGTGGTGAAAGGCACTATCCACATTGAATTTGTGGCAGGGGACTTATTACCCACAAACACAATGTTTATCGTGGTGGAGGAGATGGCGAGATTTAACCTGATCTTAGGGAGATTGTGGTTAGCCCAACTCAGGGCCATCTCTTCACTCATACATCAGGAAATCCATCTACCTTACACAAGTAGGGACGTGGTGATCCATGGTGATGAGGTGACAACCCAAGCAATAAATAGCATAAATATGGAGCAAGGTTCAGAGGTCATAACCTCTGAGAACAAGGCACGTATCTCCATCAATACTAACTGTTTGAAAAAAGAGTCGACCCAACATGCCAGCTCAAAAAAAAAACTACTTGGGCCAAGTTTCATTTTCAATTGGTAAATGACAATGTAGAAGAATATTGTAATAAAGCCTCTTAGCCTTACATGTCCCCAAACCCACGATGGGTTAGAAAGTAGTTGTGAGGATGATCGTTACAAGTGTAGCATAACAACTCCACTACTCCTTACTCGATTAACACCCATTATACATTTATTCCTTGTTTGCTTTACATTTATTCATTTACGCTAGGCGCCTAACTTATTTTTTTAAACCATTCATATATCCTCCATTTGCATTATGCTACGGCCTGCTAAGGCCTAAAACTAGCAAAATTCTCCTTTTGCATCACATCACAGCCCACTAAGGCCTAAAACTGGCAAAAATTTTCCCTTACCATCATCACACAGCCCGAAATGGCCTAAAACTACACATGGCCTGAAATGGCCTAAAACTAGTGATGGCCCACAATGGCCTAAAACTAGCTATGGCTCAAAATGGCCTTAAACTATCGTGATAGCCTTAAATGGCCTAAAACTAAAATGAGATGTTCCTAACAAATTCAACTCATAAATGAAAATAGAATAAAATAAAACAAAAATAAATACATATAACACTTGAGCAAAACAAATCTCTTTGTATTTCAATTTTTTCTTTCATAAATTGATAATGTTTGTAACATTTTTTTCAATTCAAATAAAAGGGTCAACTACTACGCTATAACCCTTCACCTGTTCCACCATCTCCTACTTCAATAGGCCCCATATTTTCACCTGGATCCTACACCATAAAAGGTCAACTACTAAGTTAAGGCTGCAATAAAGACTTAAACAAAATAAATTATTGCTAAGCTAAAGGATGACTGACTTGAAACGGCCCAACATCTATTTTGGGAGGTATTTGATCTAAGCCTGCTACCAAGTGTTGTAAGATCTCCTCTTCCATGATGTCAGCCAAATTCTTGTTGTCCAAGTCAGCGCTTGTAGCAACTTTCTTCTTCTCTATAGATGTCCAAAACACCACAACATTTTGGGCCTTAGAATCGCAACTACAAATATGGCTAAGTATTACGCGTTGTTACGTGCTGCTATGCTGCATAGCATAGCACCTTGCTATACTACCTAGCATAGCACCTTGCTATGCTGCATAGCACCTTGCTATGCTGCATAGCATAGCATAGCGTAGCAACTTGCTACAATGCTAGCATAGCACCCTACTATAGTGCATAACATAGCAACCTGCTATAGTGCTAGCGTAGCACCCTGCTACAGTGCATTGCGTAGCACCCTGCTACAGTGCATTGCATAGCACCCTGCTACAATGCTAGCGTAGCAACTTGCTACAGTGCTAGCATAGAAACCTGCTACAGTGCCTGGCGTAGCACCCTGCTATAGTGTGTAGCATAGTACCTTGTTACGCTATGCTGTTACGCAATGTTACGTGCTATTACTTGCTATTACATGTTGTTACTTATCACACTTCCACGTGGCGCCAGATCCACATTTTGGGCTAACCCTAGCCCTATAAATACCTCTGCTCCCTCTTTAAAAAAAAGGAGAGGAGAAAAGGGGGAAGGCTCAAATTTCTTCACCAGTAAAGCAGTTGGAATTTCCATTTTGGCATTTGGCATTTTATCATTTTTGGCACTTAGCTCCATGGGCGAACGAGACCCAAAGCACACCACACTGATAGAGAGGAACAACTACATCACATGATATACTGTAACCACCAACCCAGGAGGCATAATTTATCACAGTGAGCACTAGATTTCATAGCTCGACACCACCAAGGCTATGATTCCGCTTCTACTGTGCCTATTATACACTTTGTATACCTGTACCCTTTTTCAGGGTGGTCTATCTTTCTATTCAAACTCTTTTTTTGGCTAATCACAGCATTTATTTGACATTGTTAAGCATTAAATCATGTTCGTTGTCCCGTTATGTGCTTTAGCACGTTTCTACTACTATGCACATTACGTTTTCTTTTATTGTTTGCAAAAGGGTTATTGTACACTGATTAAGTCCCTATCTAATTGACCAAGCCATTCAGGGTACCCTGAATCCATTTTCTCCAACAATACCCTCATGCGGATTCGGGGTTAGGCTATGCACTTGAAGACCTCTTAGTGTTTCCAGCCACCAACATTTTCTATTGCTACAATTTTTGGTGCTACAAGGAGGTCCTATTTTTTTGCATTTTTGTACTTAGAATTTTTTTCTGCATTTTTAGATTTGGCCATTTTTCTGCATTTTCATACTTAGCATTTTTTCTACATTTTCAGACTTGGCCATTTTTCTACATTTTTGTACTTGGCCATTTCCCTTCTACCAGTAGATTTTGTCATTTTTCTGTTGTTTCCAAAGTTGGCCATTTTCTGCAAACATCAACTCTCACAACCTGATCTATGAATATGAATCTAGGTCAACCTTCCACATTGGTGTCTAACACATTTGATACCACAATCTAGCCAAAGCATGCCATGTTAAGCCATGAATAATAAAATTTCATTTGTGCCAAAATCCAAGTAGGAGTACCAGTGGATTACCTTGATTTAGAGGCAAATAATACAATTTCATTTGTGCCAAAATCCAAGTAGGAATACCAGTGGATTACCTTGATTTAGAGGCAAAACAAGACTATGAACGAGTCCACCAGAATGGACGGGAGTATAGCCCCTCATTTGACATAATCCCACTCATGGAGTCCTACCACCAATTTTTGTCCCAACTCATCTATGCAAACAAGCATGATGCAAGGACAACCTATGAGGAAGCCTCAGAGAGGGAGGAAGACGAGTTCAAGGCCTGCTCAAAACACGAGAGCCACCTCCACACCATCTTCCAATAACCACTCCCTAGTACAGCCCTTCCTTAGTGTGGTCTATCCATCCACTTCAAGATAGTGACCATGCCAATTTAGCCTTCTTCGTAAGCAACTAATGCATTTTCCTAGCACTATGCTCATGTAGGGATCACCTCCTAGCCCCAAACAATTTAGGCATCCTACATCCGACTTGTCTCATCGGTGTCTGTGGTGTTCGTCCAACCCACCCATGTGTGGCCCACTCCAATCACCGCACCCATCACTTAGCCATTACATCAGCAATCATCTACTATGATGTTAAACTGGAAACAACTGTCCGCTACGATTTTAAACTAGAAAACTCCACAACCAAAAATTCTTCCCTATGCTATGCAACCAACCCAAGCCCAACCAATGCAACTAGCTAGCACATCCCCAAGCTTGGATCAGGCATTCCAGCTGATACAAAGCTTGACGGAGGAGATCAACCGACTTAAGGCTACCTCCTTTCACACCATTAAGGTGGTGGACTTCTACTAAGATGATCCCATAAGTCCTACAGTACCACCTCTAACTCTCCCAACTAGGGCCCAACTACCTCAATTTACCAAGTACAATGGTGAAGGGGACCCCAATGCACACTTGGTGACATTTCGATCTAAATGCCTACTGCTTCAAGCTTGTCCACATACTATCATGCATGTGTTCTCCATGTCACTCATTAGTAAGGCCTTGCACTAGTATCATGCACTACCCAAGTCCTCAATCTCCTCTTTGGAGGATCTCATAACCAAGTTTGTGACACACTTCGGGTACAACCTAAATCCTGAGGCAACCCTTGACCAATAGATGCAAGTTAAACAGGGGCCTCTAGAGCCCATGCCAAAATTCCTCCAACATTGGTATGCTACATTGAGTGAAATGCATGAACCCCTGGCAGAAGCGCATCTATTGGCCATCTTTAAAAGGTGCAGTAAATGACTTTATTAAGTCCAAACTGTATTATCTAGCCCCAAAGTCTCCTAGCCAAGCCTTTTCCCAAGCAAAAAGCATAGAGGACACATGACAAGCTAGCAATGATCTAGCCTATGTGGCTTATAGAAACCAACACACTTGCAAGCACGTAGCCAGAAGCACATAAACAACCAACTAGAGCCCAACAACTAAGCAGCCCAAAGCCCCAACTAACAAAACTACCAATTCTGGCACCAACTCACCTACATTGATAGGGGCTACCCCAATAGCCAACTTTCAGGGCAAGGATCACTCAAAGTATACACCACTATCAGTGCAACCCTCTAACTACTAGAGGAACTCTTGAAAGATGGGCAAATACAACACAAACATGTATCAGCAATTACTCGCCAAAGACATGATAGGTACTGCAAACTACTAAGGAACCCTACTTTAGCAGTGTCAAATGAGCCCCCACTTCCACAACACTTCAAGTTGGATCAATACTGTCATTACCACTAATTGGTTGGTCATAGTACAGACAACTATCATGCTTTGCAAGATGACCTACAAAGAATGATAGAACATGGCCAACTGGTGCCTAACATGGTGATTCAATCCAACATAGACGATGCCTCCTATGTCATAAATTCCATTAGCATAGGTGGTAAGTCTAAACCTATGCAACAAACTTTTGTGATCCATGTGCCTCCCAGTAAGGCAAGGATTCCCTTGGCCTCCACAAGCAAGAGGCCTCCCTTTATTATCAACGTGCCACCTCAAGCATTCACAACACCCTTTGTGGTCAAAGTTCCATAGCAACCGTCCACTATGACGTTAAACTGGCATGATGCAATAAAAATTGCTAAGAAACCTTTTGTTATCAAGATGCCACAACATGTTGACCACACAACAACTCTGCCTAAGCCATCCTTTATCATAAGGGTGCCACAACATGTTGGCTCCTCACCTACCCAAAACCCTATAATGGGCAACGTCTCGATCCCTCCTCCTTCAAGGGTTGACTCCACTAGCAACCCGGGTAGACCCACCAAATGGCAACACAAGAGGACAAATGAGCACCTTGCAACTCCCATGACCAAAGCAAAAATGACAACCAGCAAACAAAAACTAAACACTAGGGCCCCTACCCCCAAGAAGGCCAAACAAACTAAGCTTAAGTCCCCTCTGCGAGAGATCTGTCTCTCAAGCCACATGGAGGAAGTCAAAGCCAACACAACAGCCAATGACAAGGACTTCGTAGCCACATTAACCTAGGTGAAACAAACACTCAAGCAAAAGAACACAACATTGAGCTTATACAACATGGTCATTAATTCATCTACTCACTACCAAGCATTGGCCAAGATATTGGTCTCCATTCCTATTATGGAGGACATCCTTGTAGATGAGACATCCATCCATGCAATAATGTTGCCCCCTACACCACAAGAATTAGGTTCAACATCTCTAGTGTTCTACAATAATGTAGTCAAAGTTAACCCCGAATGAGAGGGATTACTATAGCTCCACTATCCATTAGCATTCGTGTTGGACAATGTACCATCCACAAGGTACATGTTGATGATGGTGCAACAACAAACGTAGTATTATACTCCATCATCAACAAGCTAGGCCTGGTAGATGAAATCAGGCCAACCAAAATCACATGTCTAAAATCTTTCAATGGATCATGTGCCATAGTCAGGGGTACAGTCAACTTATCCTTTGTTGCAATAGAGCAATTCCCCACTTGTGCAGATTTCATGGTCATAGAAGAGATGCTAGGTTTCAACATGATTCTAGGCAGGCCTTGGCTAGCCCAACTAAGGGCCATCTCCTCTCCCATACACCAAGAAATCCATCTTCCATATGAAGGTGGTCAAGCTATCATCCATGGTGATAACGCTTCCTCTTTGGCTATCCATGACATAGACATGGTACAAGTTTTAGAAGAGGAGTTTCTTGGTGGTACACCTACAACAACCAATGCAATGCCTGAGGCTAAAATACCTGAATGAGTGGTTGAAGCCAATAGCCTCCCAAAGGATCCTAAGCCTTGCACCCTCCCTAATCCATGCCTGGTTAGGAAGCAACTACATGACCAAGACATTCCCTTGGCCAAAAATGTCCTAAATGCTTGCCTACCCTTTGCCTCCACTTCCCATGCATTTTTTACTTTCATTTACATCACACTAGCCTATGCATTTACATGTTGCCTACTTGCTTAGATTAGGAATTTCATTTTGTTCACATATTTTTTTTACTTTTTTATGCATCCATCCATTTAGCTTACGCATTACATTTGAAAACATAAAACTACAAAAACACATGGCCCGAAAAGACCTTAAACTAGCCTATGAACCAAAACGGCCTAAAACTATCACTTTTTGCATTACTTTCCTTTCATTCATACATTTTAACTTTTTTTACAGCAGATGTTGCTTGATGTTATTTTTTTAGCTGATTTTTGTAGGATTTTGCAGACACACAACATGACTATGCGTGTAGCATTGCACCTTGTATAAGCAAGGTAAGCACCAGTCTACTATGACTATAAACTAGCACAGAAAGTTTGCTATGACTATAAACTAACATAGCTCGTCCTTGGGTCATGACATTAAACTAGCACAACAGCTCATCCTTGGGTCATGACGTTAAACTGGCACAATATCCACTATCCGCTACAACATTAAACTAGCATCCAAAAATTTGCTAAGACTATAAACTAGCACATCATGGTCTACCAGGACCTTAAACTGGGTTCACANCAGGGCAATGGCAAGTGTTTGGATCAGATTAGCTACATGCCACTTTAAAGTCCTGGCAGACTGTGAACCCAGTTTAAGGTCCTGGTAGACCATGATGTGCTAGTTTATAGTCCTAACAAATTTTTGGATGCTAGTTTAATGTTGTAGCAGATAGTGGATATTGTGCCAGTTTAACGTCATGACCCAAGGATGAGCTGTTGTGCTAGTTTAATGTCANAAACAAGTTATCACGTTGCTTTGATGTGCATAATTGGACTAGTTGAGCCACTCAAGAGTGCACATCCCCCTCATCCCTATTATAGCCTATGTACATCCATTCATTTGTCCCAATATCCTCTCATACTCCCCATACTCATGATTTCACACTCTAATGCATATGCACTGTGACACACATAGCATTCCCTTCACATCAACTATAGAACCCATGGTTGATGTGACATAATTCATCCTATGGGATGCCTCTATTGCATAGTCAAAGCCTAGGTGGATGTAACATGAATCATCCCTAAGAAATAAAGCCCATCTTCTTAATGGCCAACTTGCAACTAACATTCAGTAGTAAGCCGAACCCAAAGAAGGTTCACCTCACAAAAAAAAAGCAACAACGCTACAGCTTCACAATTGGCCCATCCTTGGATGAACTTTGATACTATCATAAACACTTCAATAAGATGTCAACGTTCTAAGGGCAAGCTAATTCATGCCATGGTCACTATCAACCATGCTAAATCTGCATCATACATCATGATTCACTGTTTGCATCTCGTTCCCACCATTTAAATTTCATCTCCCTAGCATTGCCTATACCCCATGTCCCTTAGCATAACATTATTCCCATAACACTCTTGAGCATGGTAAAATAGCATCCAATCTTGTGCTGACAAATGATGTTGATGATATGTCTGCTATGGTGTTTTGTAATTCTTTGTCGACATCTCTCGGGCCACTTCTTCAGATGTCGACAAAAAGGAGCCATTAAAACACCACAAAATTTCAGGCCTTAGAATTGCAACTACAAATATGGCTAAGTGTTACGTGCTGCTACACTGCATAGCATAGCACCTTGCTATAGTGCCTAGCGTAGCACCTTGCTATGCTACATAGCATAGCAACTTGCTATCATGTTAGCGTAGCACCCTGCTCCAGTGTTGGAAAACCACCTTGCTACAGTGCTAGCGTAGAAACCTTCTACAATGCCTAGTGTAGCACCCTGCTATAGTGCATAGCATAGCACCTTATTATGCTACGCTGTTACACACTGTTACTTGCTGTTATATGTTGTTACCTATCGCATTGCCATGTGTTGCCAGATCCACATTATGGGCTAACCATAGCCCTATAAATACCTCTGCACCCTCTTTAAAAAAGAGGATAGGAGTAAAGGAGGAAGGCTTGAATTTCTTCACCGAAAAAGTAGTTGCCATTTCCATTTTGGCATTTGGCATTTTATCATTTTTGGCACTTAGCTCTGTGGGCAAACGAGACCCAGAGCACACCACACTGATAGAGAGGCACAACTACATCACATGGTATACTATGACCACCGACCCAGGAGGCACAGTTTATCACAGTGAGCACCATATTTCATAGCCCGACACCATCGAGGCTATGATTTTGCTCCTAATATGCCTATTGTACACTTTGTATACCTCTACCCTTTTTTAGGGTGGTTTATCTTTCTATTCAAACTCTCTTTTTGGCTGATCACAGCATTTATTTGACATTGTTAAGCATTAAATCATGTTCATTGTCCCATTACATACTTTAGCACATTTCTACTGCTATGCACATTATGTTTTCTTTTATTGTTTGCAAAAGGGTTATTGTACACTGATTAAGCCTCTGTCTGATCGACCAGATTGTTTAAGGCACCCTGAATCCGTTTTCTCCAGCACTACCCTAGCGCGGATTCGGGGTTAGGCTATGCACTGGAAGACCTCTCGGTGTTTCTAGCCATCGATGTTTTCTATCGCTACAATGTTCATCTTGGAGGTCTAGGAGAAAAAGTGGCAGTGGTGGTCTTACCTGCAAGAAAGGTTTCTTCCCTTTCGGAAGACTCACTCACTGTTACCTATTGCATGAACCTTTCGTAAGCCCTAGAAGTGCCAATAATATCAAGGAATATCTCGTGAATATGTAACTTGACTAAGGCATCCCTGTATTGGCTATGATAGGTGGCACATTCTAGCTTATACATATGCTTATGATTTTTCTACGTCTACCCCCATTCATAAACCTTGGCACTGTAATCTTTCCAATTTTGGTTCTTCTAGGCTAATAGGTCCATCTGCATGCACTACTCTGTTATCTCATAGGTGGCCTCATTGTTGCACTACATGGTCGTCCAATACCTTGCATAGTCACTGATTTTCATGCACCATCTGCCATCGTTGGTATCTCGAGCCAACAAAAATTCGTTCTTGGAACAGAGATCTCCTACCTTAGCAGTCAGGTTGGCCTTCTCCTTCTCAAGCCTCTAGACCTCTTTCCAGAGGTGTTCGTTCATGCACCTGCATTCCCACAAGAAGCATTCTGAGTGCAAAGCACATTAGCTTGCCTGATTGTACACACGATGAGGTACTTCAGTCACCTCCAGTGGAAATGTAGGCATGGCATCAACCTTAATTTCCCTCTTAGGATCCCACTTGAGACAAAAAGTTGCCAACCACACATAAAAAAATACATTAGTCATAGAGGCATAGTAAATGCAACAACAATGTAGAGTCTACATAGCATCTTAACTTACCCACTTTCGAGTCGACTTGTCTTACACAGTCAATCATATCATTAACTACCCCTTCCATGAAAGTAAATTTATCAGGAGTTTTAGTCCATGGTCACAAGCTGATCGAGGATGGGCCAAGAGTGTCAATAGTGGTATCAGCTACATGGTAAAATGTGTTAGTTAAAATGGAGAGAACCATAATAGGACTATTGAATAGCATAAATAACAATGTAAAGCTCTTACCTAGCAAATCCTCAGGGGTGATAGCAGGGGGGTTGCCCATCAGTACATTGTCAAATATGTGATCAAACCCACCAGCATCCAAATGGAGCCCCTCTCCTTCTAGCTAACCCAGTAACGTAGTAGTGTCCTTGATGCTCATGTGCCCCTCTAGCATTGAGCTGCTCTTCACAAACAGATCATTGGCAGCACCTCTTCTTGGTTTCCAGGGGCCTTTTTGTCATTGGTTGGACCCCTTTCTTTGTCAAAAAAGGCCTCCTCCTCCTCTTCATCGATGGAGGCCTCCTCCTTACCAACCAAGGCCCCTTCTTCTTTGTTAGGATCCTTCTCCTCTATAGTTGGGGCCTCCTTGTTTCCACCGGTCATCCCTATGATAGGGGCCACCACCTCTTCTCCCTCTTCTTCTTCCTCTTCCTCCACTAATAAAACATAGTCACAGTCAGTACAATGTACTAACTTGAAGCAGATGCTATGCTGTGCTACACTACCTAGTGTAACATAGTGTAGCAAGCGTTAACTAAAAAATATAAAAATAAAGTACAAAAGAAGAAAGTGAATGCTCACCGATGGGAGGCTGCACTCTATGAAGCTTAAACTGCAGTTTCTTCCCCCTCTCCTCATTAGTACGAGGAGGCTTGTCGGCAGGGTGGGATCTCTTGAGTTGTAGCTTGCTTGTCATTGTCTCTACAATGAGGCATTCCCCCCTTGTCACACTTTTGGTGGTAATGGGGGATGCCTCTTCCACATTGTCCTTGGCCCAAAAGTTGTGTGCCACCCAATCCCTAGTTGTCATTAAGAATGACTCCCCAATAGCTTCTGGGGGGTCTTGAGATCGGGTGGTATGGAAGACTTGGCAGATCCATGATTTTGAGATCTGGCTACGATCTTGTAGTACCTAGACCCCATTCTCGTAGACTACCAAGAATTTCGCAAAATGCTGAAGGCAAGCTATGAAAAAGGCATCATGCACATTGAAACAGGATTCAAGCTTCCCGCAAAGCTTAATCATTTCAGCCTGCATGCCTTTGCAAAGGTGCCTGACCCAATTGTAACGGGTCACTTCTTCCATGACATCCTTCATTATCCAAGCTTGCTCAATCCCAATGATTTTTCCTTGGGATAGTAGCTTTGGGAAGGCATAGGCACGGAAGATAGGATAAAACGTTTTGGCCACCCATGACTTGGCTTTCTCCACATAAATCCCCTTTTGACCCTTAGCAGCCCCTAGCCACTCCTCAATTTCCTCCTGATTGTGTGCATCCTTTTTGGAATTTTCTCCCATGGGGAGACCATCAAAGGGGACACTGAAAGATTCATGAACAATTGATCATTGACATCAAGCACCACACACACATCATGAATACGTGTGCAAAATCATTATACCTTTTCAAAGAAGGAGTCGGCTAGGGGAAGCATCTTAGTAGGCGGGACACTCAGGTTAACTACCAAAAACAAGTCCATAAGCCCAGCCTCCTGAAGCTTATGGACTAGTGTGGTTGGGACCCCATTGTAGAGCTAGCACTGGGTCTCCTCCACTTCCTCATATTTAAAAGAAGAGGTTGGTCTCATTGTGCTCAAAGACAATTACAGTCACCTCCTAGGCTTTCTTCGCTATTAAAATGATATGCAAATAGAAAACAAAAAATCAGAAAGAGAAAGAGGGTTAGCAAAACATAGACATTACTCAAGAATCTAACAGTAAATTTACACTTTAGTGTACTAGATTTGAATGGCATGGGAAATGTTGGGAGATCCACCAAAACATCTTTGATGGTGAGTGGCCTGAGAGATGCTCATTCCCTATCTAACCAACCAGCTTCTTTACATTTTCCATAAAACTAGGAATACCGAGTTGGATAGGTTTTGAGCTCACCTCTGAATTGGCCTATCACACCAGCATGCATATTCCTAGTGGAGGAAAACTCCCGCATGACCATCTATGCCAACGCTAAGGCATCTCTGTCACTGTGAAGACCACTCTTGTTGATAAAATACCTGGTAACAAAAAAAATGATCATATACATTGTTAACATTTGTGTCCAGTGTAGCATAGATTACATGACAAAATACCTTTGTAGAAATCACCCACCAACATAGTAAATGGTTCCAGGTGGGTGTACTGACCTAAATCATTGGTGTAAGGCTAGAAGGGAAACAAACATCAAAAGATCGTTGGGCAAACACAGCTAACCCTGCCTTTGCCCGAGGGCAAGCTAGAAAAGTAAACAAAAGCAGAGTGCCTTGAATGGTCTACACAAAAATCAACCAAGAACTTCCCCGAGACTGATGCTTTAAAAAGTAAACAATGTGCACAAAATGTAAACAGAAACACATGCAAAACTAGTATTGTAAACAGAACATAAACTGAATGTAAAACAGAGTAAACAAAAAATAATGGCTAACAAAATGAGCTGTATTGTATTGCATAGAAAAGATGTGCATTGGTCAAAGCGTAGCTACCCTTGTGGATGGCAGGTCAAGCGCCAAGCCTTGAGGCGATGTGATGTGATGTGTTTCAGAAGTGCCTAGATGCTAGGAGTCAAAGTGTGTCGAGCACCCAAGGAGTGCTGGTCTGAGTTTCCTAAGCCATTTAACTCAAAAATTGCCAACCTCATTTATGTGAATTGATAGGGTATTTATAGGGCTCAATCGAGCTCAGGTGCAGAATTTGAGAATGGAATTAATGGCTGAGAGATGAGAGGAAAGTAGAAAAAGTGACATGTATCCAATGGACAACTGTGTGTGAGTTGGACCTATGTTGGCAAGCTACGTTCTTAACCAGGTTCACCGTATCTTACAACGCGAGGGTCACTCAAGCCCATGGAAATACATACAATTTAGACTCTGAGGGCCTAACAAGCCCACAAATGAATATTTACAATGAAATGATTAATTTACAATAAAAGAAATTGGTTCTGGCTCGCTTGAGACTTCTGGATCTTTGATTTGACTACCTTGACCAGTGCAGGATACCGATTCGGGTGTTTTCGTGGCTTTTGAGGCATGTCTACTTGTACTCACGTTGAATGTTCAGTAGACACTCATGCTGGGTAGTCATGCTACGCATGTTGTCAGTGTGACCTCATCCTTGAGAGTGATCTGAAATCTGAATTTGAATTTGAAGTATCTGATTTAGAGCTATTTTGGACAGGTCACGCTGGACTCATGCTGCAGCGCGACCTAAAGAGAATGACATGTTTCATGCTAATTTTTGAATTTCTGCAGCTTGTTTCTTGGATGTAACAGTTTTTTGCCTATGTTTGACCCTGCAAGTCGAAATTTGAGCCTAAATGTGCCCTATTCGGAGCCACTTTTGGCAGGTCATTCTGGACTCACACCATAGTGTGACCTACAGCGTGACATCAAAAACTTAAAATTTTAAGCTGAAATATGGAATTTTTGAAGGTTGGAACCCATAGTAGTCAATAGTGAACCCTAAGGATGACTTGCACCCTTGAAATCAAGTCATTTTGACTCCATTTTGAGGCTTTGAAAGTTGGTCACGCTGGACTCATGTCATAGCATGACCTGCAGTGTGACCTGCAGCATGATGTCAAAAACTTACAATTTTGAGCTGAAATCTAGAATTTCTGAAGGCTGGGACCCATATTTATCAATAGTGGACCTTGAGGATGACTTGCACCCTTGAAATCAAGTCATTTTGGCTCCATTTTAAGGCTCTAAAATTTGGTTATGTTGGACTCATGTCACAGCGTGACCTGCAGCATGACTTGCAGCATGACATCAAAAACTTATAATTTTGAGCTAAAATCTAGAATTGTTGAAGGCTAGGATCCATAGTTATCAATAGTGGACCCTAAGGATGACTTGCACCCTTGAAATCAAGTTTTTTTACTCAATTTTGAGGCTCCAAAAGTTGGTCTAGAGTTATGTGTCAGCGTGACCTATAGTGTGACTCCCGAAAACAACTTAGAAATGATCATTTTTAACCCAGTTTTGACTATGTGTGAAGTTTCTCATGGTGAGGGTGAGTAAGATGCCTTGGGCAAGATGGGTGTGAGCTCCATGTCTTAGTCAAATTTTTCCTCCTGAAACTTCGAAAGGGCTTAAGTCATTCTCATTTTAAAGTGGTAGGCCAAAATTAGTGGTGTTTCCAATGGGTTTTGAAAGTAGGTGCCCATGTGGTAGGTAACAAATAATGTATTGTATAAGTGGTAACACTTATACTTTAGTATCTTCCAAATCCAGCTTAAACTTCTTAAGCTTTATGGACGCTAGTTGGAGCCTTCTACCTACTCGTCCCTGATTGACCCATTAGTTAGAAATTTCAGAATACCCTGGTTTTCCCCAGGCAATAGGGTTTTTGTGATTGCAGCTTCTTTCTCCGTCAACAAGTATGGCTAAATGATCACACTAAAGTGCTATAGGAGGAACTGTAGGAAGTCCCGTGCACCCTCCTAGAACCAAATCACCTGCCACTCCGCATGTGTGTGAGGGGAAGGAACATTGGCCACTAGTTCGCTTAGGCAGCATAAGACTCCGACGGTTTCTAGGATAATTAAAATAGGTTTCAACATAACCCTGCACCAACAAATAACCAAATGTTAGCACTATGAACAAGCAAAGTTTACATGTAGCGTAGCATAACCCTCTCGATACGTATAGCATAGCATGAAATTTTTATTGCATGTAGCATAGCAGCATTTCGTAGTTGCATAATATACATATATACATATAATAAAAAATAAAGACATATACGTAAACAAACAACAAAGCAAGCTTCTAAGCGTAGCAGGGTCATCAAACTGCACATAATGTAACAATGCCTATATAATGCATAATGTATCAGACATGCAACAATGCAATCAATGCATTACTACAACAAGCAAGGCAATATGGCAAACGTAGCAAATTCGGCAACATAGCAGTATTGTATACTTAACATTATTACACTATGACAAACCTACTAAAGTTGGCAATGTACCAACATACCACAGTAAAAACACTACAAAGTGTAGAAAAGTAAGACTTTACTATGCTATAGCCATTCCAACCATAATTTAGTTGTACAAAATAACTTGTGTGGTACTACATTAAACACGTGTCTCATTTATCAAATCACACAGAATGCCAAAACCCTCTTGAAGGAGGCACGCTACACTAGCTATGCGCTAAGCTGCATAGGCTTGCCCAAACCTCTGTGACAAGGTAGTCGCAATAATGGCGTCCATGGTGATATTGCATGTGGCTGTAGTGTTACATCTGTATAGCTGTTGTGGAAAACCAGCAATGACGACAGCATAGTGGCCAAAACGATAGCCAAAAAAATGGCAAAAGAATGTGGATTTCAACAATAACAATTGCAGAAATCTAAAGAACAAAGGTAACATAGGAACTTACCGAGCAGGTAGAGTCTCCTCCTACACTATAATGCACACCTGAGTTAGGCACCCCAAAGTGTCCTTGATTTCATCCATTTTAGCGAGCCCTCAATGCTTATGTTCGTCTTTAGGTGTCATTGCTTCCCTTGTAGATGCTGTCAGCTACTACACTACGCTATTTCACTTTCTCTAGGAACAATTGCACTATTATCTGGATATGGGCTCTATGCTTTGACAACGAAAATTACAAGTTTACCAGGGGTAAACCCCTATTTATAGTCAACGCGGTGAAAATAACTTCCTATTTTTGCACCCCGAGTAATGTGGGATGCCCTGTGTAATGTAGCACTAGTGTGTCATAACATCCATGATAGCGTAGCATTCCTATTCGCAAATAGGTGGGGCCAAACTGAAAACTTCGCTCACCTTAAATTAGAAGTCTACCCGTGTGAAGCTTGCATGCCACGGTCCATAAAGACCTTAAACTAGTAACTTTATCTAAAAACCTATTCATGGTCTGCAAAGACCTTAAACTAGTAACTTTATCTAAAAACCTGTTCATGGTCCGCAAAGACCTTAAACCAGTAACTTCACCTAAAAACTTGTTCACGGTCCGCAAAGACCTTAAACTAGCAAACTCATTCAAAAACCTATGCACCACGGTCTGCAAAGACCTTAAACTAGTAACATTCTATGAAGCCTACCTATTAATAGTCTATAAAGACCTTAAACTAGTAATATTACCTTTTACAACCTATTAATGGTCCTCCATGACCTTAAACTGGCAGACTTAGCATCAGTTACATGTCCAAATCCTCTTACAATCCACTAAGACCTTAAATTGGTAATCTGCGAATGTAGCCAAATGTTTGAAAATCATTGCATGTTTCATTATATTTACTATTATACATCATAGCTTCAACTAGGTATCACTTAACCAGGCTTCTTCTTATTGTGGCGGGTTGAAAAAGATGGCCATGCAGCATGATCTACACTCACTATTAACTTTAATAGGTCCTCATGGCAAGCTTACAAAATATCCAAACTTAGAGTCGATAGACTAGGATGTATCAATTGATAACATTGTAGCATCCCTAGAAACATCTCTAGATTGGCCTGAACACTTGGTCCAAGCCTTAGACTTAGAGGCTGAGGATGTGACTGAGGATCCTCTTATCAAAGCACCAATAACAACATCCAGGGGGAAATCAGAAATGCTAAAGCTTAGTTCCCTCCTAGATGAACAAATGCAAATGGATGTATACAGATTCCTTCAAGATAACGTTAAAGTATTCGCATGGTCTTACAACGAAATGCCAGGTTTAGACCCATGGCTAATACAACATAACATTGTATTGGATCCATGGTCAAACCGGTCAAATAGAAGGCTCAAAAGATTAAACCAGAAATAGCAATAGTCGTACATGATGAAATCGTTGAGCTATACCAAGCACATTTCATTTGGGCAGTCGATTACTCAGAATGGGTGTCAAATATCATTGTAGTCTCTAAGAAAATGAGAGGGATATGGATCTGTATAGACTTCTAGGATCTGAACAAGGCAATGATTAAAGACAACTTTCCACTACCAAGTATCGACCATCTTATTGACACTACAGCTGGTCATTCTTTATTATCCTTCATGGGTGGGTTCTTTGGTTACAATCAAATTCACATAAACCCAGAGCATCAGTTGACGACTACATTCATGTCCCCTTGGGGTACCTTTTGTTATACTATGATGCCCTTTGGTCTAAAGAATGTCAAAGCAACCTACCAACAAGCCATGACCTACATATTCAATGACTACCTCCTAGAGAGACTCAATGATTATGTGGATGACATAGCGGTCAATTCTAAGGTATCTATTGATCATCTAATTGATCTAGATGTAGTTCTAAAATGTTTTCACAGGCATGACCTATGCCTTAACCCAAAGAAGTGTGTTTTCGGTGTAAAAATCAGGTGCATGTTAGGGTTTGTAGTATTAGAGGCTAGGATACAAGTGGACCTTGACAAAGTTAAGGCCATCGTTAACCTAGCACCACCTACTAACCTTAAATAATTGCATAGGTTGCAAGGTAGAATAAAGTTCATTAAAAGGTTTATAGCAAGGTTGACTAACAAGTTACACCCCATGCAACATTTACTAAAGAAAGGGGTTAACTTTGAATGGATAATGTAGTGCCAATAAGCCTTCGATGGTTTAAAGGAAGAGCTTTTACACCTCCCAACTATTTACCCACCATAGAGGGATAAGCCTTTCTATATCTACCTTACTACCTCGGACACGTCTATCACAGCGCTGCTATGCGAAAAAAGAGAGGATGGCTTTGAAACCCCAGTCTATTACTTGAGCCATGCATTGATAGCATATGAAGCCAGATACAACAAAGTGGAAAGGAATTGTCTCACTTTAGTGTTTGCACTAAGAAAGTGGAAATACTACCTACTCTACAATCAAGTGATCATATGCAAAATAAATGTACTTCAAGCTATCACAAACAACTTGTATGAAAGTGGCGGGATAGCCTGATGGAAAGAAATAACAGTGGAATTTGATTTACATTATGTGACCCAATCGTCAATGAAAAGCTAAGCGATAGCCATGTAGCTTGCAACCTCACCTGTCAATCTTATACCATAGAACCCATAATTCCCTGATGAACATGTTAGCAGTGTCAATCTTATACCATTGCATTTTGAAGCAATGTTACATTTCAATGACACCTCAACCACATGAGGTGGTAGTGCTACCGTCATCATTTCATTCCTTTTGGGGGACATGCAACCCTTTGCTTACCATTTCATGTTCCTTTGTATGAACAATGTAGCTGAGTATGAAGGACTCCTCAGAGGTCTCTTAGCAGCCCAATAATTAAAAATTTAACATTTGGCAGTTCAAGGCAACTCCTAGCTTGTCATCAATAAAATCATTAAGGTCTATGCCTGTAAGGCTTTGCATTTACAGCCTTACTGTGATTTGGCAAAAAACTTGTTGCAGCAGTTCATCACGACAGACATACAACATGTGCCATGTAATGAGAACATATTAGTCAATGCCTTAGCTATGCTAGCATCAAACGTGCCATCACATTTTTTCATGATGCTGCCTACTTCAATAACAGAGTGCACAGACCCTATCACCCAAGTAGTACATGTGGCTTTAGTAAGCGCTACCAACACCCAAGAGTGGTATGCTAACGTGAAAGCTTACCTGTAGCATGGTGAACCCCCACACGGCTTGACATCCACCCAAAAGGATGCAATCTGAAAGTGAGCACAGTAGTATGTCCTGGTAGGAGATAATACCTTGTGTAAATGCTCCTTTGATGGAATACTGTTAACTTGCATTGGTGGGGAGGAGGCACAAAAAATAGTTAGCGAAGTCCATGAGGGACTATGTGGAGGACACATAGCTCCTAGAGCCATGGCAGCTAAGATTAGATCCCTAGGGTATTACTATCCTTGCATGAAGCATGATTATTTTGCTAAAGTTAAGATGTGTGACATGTGCCAATGCCATGCAAATCTCATGCATGTGTCACCTAGCAAGTTGCACCCTATGTAGATCACGTGGCCATTCTAGTGATGGGAACTAGATATCATAGGACCCATAACACCTAAGACTTCTATAGGACATAGCTTCATCATTACTTCCACTGAGTACTTTACAAAGTGGGAAGAAGCTATCCCCCTTAGGAAGACTACATCTCAGCAAGTTTGCCACTTCATCTTGGACAACATTATAACAAGGTTTGGTCTTCCCATGACTATTGTGATAGATAACGGGCCACAATTTAGTAGTGTGGAAACTAAAACCTTTTATAAAAACCTTGGCATTAGGAAATCTTTCTCATCACCATATTACCCTCAAGCTAATGGTCAGGTAGAAGCTACAAACAAGGCCATCATCAACCTGCTCAAAAGAATGCTTAGCAACAACAAAAGGCGATGGCATGAGCAAATCCTCTATGTGTTGTGGGCCTACTATACGACATGTAGGACAGCTATAGGTAAGACCCCCTACAGCCTAGTCTATGGATCTAAAGTAGTGGTTCCTCTTGAATTGTAGGTACCATCACTATGGATGATCCTTTCAAGCATCATAAATGAAGCCCAGAACAACGAGTCAAGGATCATCGATCTCGACTCCCTAGAGGAAGAGTGTGCACAAACACTAGGTCACATCAAATGGTATCAAGACAAGCAATGGAAAAAGCATCATGTAGACCTACAATGGTTGATTAAAAAGGGGTACCTAGTCCTCAAATCTGTGCATGAACATGTGGACAGGTTTTTGACAAATTGGGAAGGTCCATTCATAGTCAAAAAATCCTACGAGAATGGTGCCTTCAATCTGGTAGACATGGATGGCATAAAGTTTGCAAACCCTGTAAACCACCTGTACTTGAAGCCGTACTTAATCTAAGGCAGAAGCAAGGTAAGTGCCATAGTCCACTATGACTATAAACTGGCATTCATAGTCTGCCATGATTATAAACTAGCATAGACAGTCCGCCATGATTATAAACTAGCATAGACAGTCCGCCATGACTATAAACTGGCACAGATAGTCTGCCTTGACTATAAACTAGCACAGAATATCCGCTATGACATTAAATTGGCATAGACGGTCTACTACAACTTTAAACTAGCCCATCCAATATCCGCTATGATGTTAAACTAGCTATGATCTTAAACTGGCCCATCCACTATCTGCTACAACGATAAGCTAGCACAGCGGTCTGCTAGGATCTTAAATTAGCACAATGGTCTACTGGGACCTTAAACTAGCATAGCGGTCTTCTAGGACCTTAAACTAGTACATCAGATAGTCTACCAAGACCTTAAACTAGGTTCATGGCATAGCATCCCTAGCTCACAATCCACAACCATTCAAACAAGCGAGCATGCATAGTGTTGACATGGGGTGGAGTGTTGCAATTCCAGAATGCAGTTCATGATGGCAAGAAAGCATCCTTCGGAAAGAATATGATGCCACTATCTCTAACATCTTGCTGATCCTCTGGAGATGTCCTTCGACATCTTACTAACCTTCTAGAGCTACTTCTACCACAGCTCATTACCCTGGTAGTAGCTTCTGGTGTTAGTACCTACTATTGGAGCCCCAACACTATTGTGTCCTAGCCACAAAGTTGCTACCCTCTAGCCCCCACCATTGCCCAAGCTCAAAAATATTCATCTATTAGGCCTCTCACCTTATAGCTGAATTGCATGATGTTTTCCTTGGGCGGGGACTCCCAAGCATCTACATCACTACAACTCCTAGCCCCCTCGGTGCCAAATCCTTTAGCCTACCATTACCAAAGCCACTGCCGGCCATCCTGCTTTAGATGTTACTTGGCTCAGAAATAGTGCTTGTCACTTTGGTGATGTCTAAAGTATGTAAGACCTTTTCTTAACTACACTTCATGGTCACATTTTTCTGGTCTTCTTGTTGTTGTGTTTGTAGGATACGAGCGAGATGGCATCGGTCAGAGATGTATTTCATCAAGAGGATGGGATACCACATCGTTCCGAGGTGACCACTCTAATTAGCCTAGCTACTTGGGAGTGCACATCCTACCCCTCCCCTTTTACCTTTGTTATCTCATTTCTCAAACCCACAGTTTCCCTTTTCATACCCCTTTTACAAGCTTTCTTGATAGGTGTAAAGCTCTTCTATATGCTCAACCGCAAAGTCCATGATGCGCGTAACACAACTCACCACATGGGAAGCATCTGTAGGTAGGTTAAAACCCCACATTGATGTAACAAAACTCATCCCAAGGAGAAAATACTTGTCCTGCAACAACAAGGTTGTTTGCAAATGAATATGGCTAAACAACAAAAGAAAAGTGCAAAAGCGAGATTAAAAAAATAAAATAAAAAAGAGAAAAGAAAAAAAAGACTGTGTGCCCAAAGTAAATGGCACACTAGCTATTTTACAATGACCCTCTCCAGCTGTTTATAGATTAAATGAAAAAGTAGGATACGCTGGCTACTACGCTATGCTACGCTACATAGCATAGCACAGCATAGTAGCAATAAAAGAGTAGAAAAAAATTTTTAAATGTAACTTCAGCAACTTCAAAGGCTTCCTATTACAAAAGACAAAGATTGTAGCTCTGACATAGGTTTCAGTTAAAACTAGTGGCTACGCTATGCTATGCTACGTAGCATAGCACAGCATAGCAACTAGCCACTTATGCTATGTAGCATGAGTAACGCAACACTGGTATGGAAGCATCAAGACGTCTTCGGGTAGTTCTAGAGCTTGTAGACATCAATCTTCTTCATTTTAGCATCTCCTTGGTGGAATCAGCAATTTCACTCCATCTTGCAGACCCCCTAGTTAGCTCCTAAGAAAGATTGTTCCTAGGCTTGACCCTGCTCATAAGAGTAGGGAAGACGTAGTCATGGAGTGTAAGCTCCATTTTTTTTTTTTGCATTGTTAATACACTGATATCAGTAGGCATAATCACAGCGTAGCCAAGGTCATGACTAGCATTGCACACCTACATGACATAGGCACGTCAGCATCTCGTGGAGTCTAGGACACGTGGCATCCATGCCTCATTTCTTACTTACTCCTTGCCCTATAAATACCCTGACAAACAAGGCTCAAAGTGTTGGATTTTCTATTCAAAGAGATGGTATTTTTTGAATTGAAAAGAGCAGTTAGCTTGTTGGATTTTTGCATTGACTGGTTAGCTTCTTGATTGGCTTCTTAGCAAACAGAGTTAGCTTCTTGCTGTAATTGGCTTTTAAGTTGGCTCTCAGAAGGCATAGTTGGCATTTTTCTTGAGTGCTTTAGTTACCTTTGAGTAAGCAGTGCATCTCCAGTGTTGTATAACCTCTTGTACATCTTTCAAATAAGACAAAGAATCGAATCTGTAACCTTAGGGTGGTGCATCTTCTTACTTGAGTTTGTTTAGCTATTTCTTTATTGTTATCATTGTTTTGCATCGTTTTCTTCATTTCTACATTTATTGATCATCAATTTATCCCGCATGTCTTGCCCTCAAAATGATGTTTACATAAGATTAAGATACATCAACTAAGTCCCTATTTGATCAACTAAACCATTTAGGGTGCCCCATTTCTATTTTCTCCAACATGACCCTCACATAGATCCGGGATTAAACTATTTACCCAGGAACCTCTCGGTGTTCCAACCATCAACGTTTTTGGTTGTTACACATCCTAAGTGTTCCCTCCAAGTCTAGTCCATTTTTGTATGATTGCCATCTACACACACAACATAGTCTCATATTAGCAAGGATAAATAAATCACAATGCAGTTGATACCTTGCCTCGGTGTAAGGTCCATTGGTTGAGTTGTGATATGTCTAATGCGAATTTTGGAGATATAACACTGGTGACTATACAGGGTGTAGGGGTTAAAAGAAAATTAAAAAAATTGGACAAGGACCTCCATGACTAAGAGAAATCCTCCAGTAGCAATAAAATGGAAAAAGATAAGGAATAAGAAATATGGAGAAAAAAGAAACAACATCAATGCCAATAAAATGGATGTCAAAAGTGGAAATGAAAAAATTAAATGTTGATTGTGGAAATGTTTAAGGGAAATAAGTTAACTGATGCACCAAATAGGAATTCCAGTGGGTCCTCCAGGAAGCAGGCTCATGCCTGTTATGCCCTGACAAACCCACATTCAAAGAGTTTGTAGGCTCTGAAAATGTCATTAGGAAACAAAAGTTAAGGTCTTAACCACAAGAATTTACCAAAAATAAAATACACAAGAATTTACCAAAAATAAAATAATGTATCAACCAAAATATAGACTACTGATACAACTAGCAATGAGGTGGAAAATGGAGAAATGAAAAGAAGAGAATGGAATGGAGTTTCAAGAACAAGGTGGTGTACAGCCCATTGTGCATTAATGGTTAATGTGACTTAGTAGATCTCATTCCAAANGGAAAACTCAAGAAGAAAACATCCAAGCACCCAAGAGAATGGCCAACACAAATGCATCAAATCCCCTTGAAGTCACACCCTTTTTATTCCTTAAGTCCTTCCTTAGTTTAAGAAATGCCCAATCAGCAATTCATGAATAGTTTTATTATTAAGAAAGGGATCGTACAATTCCAAGCCAAGAGAAACAATAGAAATTTATGAATGTATGGATGACCTAGAATAATTGCCTGCTATATCAAAAGAACCACACCTTAGTATCAACATTATAACTCCAAGGTAAAAACCAAACATCAGCAATCAATAGAATATAGTTCATACCACCATCAAGAGCATTTATTGGGTGATGAACCTAACAAAACAAACAAACACACAAAGAAATGAAAGAGTATGAACGATGTTGCAAAACAAAAACAAGAAAAGTTTAAGAAATCTGTAAAACAAAAATGTGTAAAAAAAATTTAAAAGAACTGAGGGCCTTAATTGATTAGCAGAGGTGGCCATCTCCCCCATGACTGAGTTGAAAGGGGGAGATCTGAAATAATGAGTAGGGTCATTCTTTCTTAGAGGTAGTATGTGCACTGGACATCCTAAGTTCATGGAAGGGTTTGGTTTGTTGCACATTGACTAGTAATCTCTTATCAGGGATCTCAGGTTTGTATATGGTCATGACCCCTGAAGAAAAGGTTGTATGAATAATATAAGGTCCTTTCCATAGTGTTTGAAATTTTGTGTGTTGTAGCACATGTGTGGGATTCCAATAGAGAACCTTATCTCCTAGTTGATACTTAATCTTTTGAATCTTAAAGTCATGACATTGCTTGTTATATGCCTTGTGCAACTCATTTGATGATAGGGTCGCTAATCAGTTTTTGTCTAACACGTTTAAAGTTGCCAACCTTTTTTTTGTACTAGATTAAGATCGTGGTGGAGGTCATAAGCCATTGATAGTGCACGGAGCTCTGTTTGAATTGGAAGCAATGGAAGCTTTTCGTACACTAACTCATAGGGAGAGTAGCCTATAGGGAGTTTCTAGGTGAAGTAGTATGCCCAAAGAGCATCATTCAGTATAGTGCTCCAATCTTCCCTATACTTGCTAATTGTTCTTATCAATATTTTAGTGATCTCCCTGTTGGTGACCTCAGCTTGTCTGTTAGCTTGGGGGTGATAAGGTGTAGTCAATTTATGTTCAACCACTAAGCGTTGCATTAACTTTCGAAAAGTTGCACATGCGAAATGTGTTCTATTACCCAAAATAAGTGCACATGGCACACTAAACCTATTTACGATTTTTTGTTGCACAAATCGTGTAGCTGTAGATGATGTGCAGTATGTAATAGCAACTGCTTCAACCCATTTCATTAGATAGTCTATGGCAACTGCAATGTAATCTTTTCCATTAGACATTGGTGTAATGGGCCCCATAAAGTCTATTCCCTAAATGTCAAAGGGTTCTAAAGGTTGAATCCATTGTTTCAGATCCTCCATTCTAGTAGTCATTCCCCCATCACGTTGACAACACTCACAAGATTGGAAAAATTGATGGGCATCTCGAAATAATGTTGGTCAGTAATATCCTAAAAGTAGGATCTTAATATCCGTTCATCTCCTTGCATAGTGACCCCCACAAGGGCCCTCATGAGCATCTTGGAGAACTCCTAGTTGGTCCACCTTGGGCATGCACCATCGAACCAAGCCATCAGGACACACTTTGTAAAGTTGTCCGTTGATCTCCATGAAGTACTTAGATCTATGAAGAAACTATTGTTTCTTCCTAAAGTCTAGCTCCTGAGGTGTTTGTTGGGTAAAGAGATAGGAGAGAATGATACTATACCAATTTGTCTCTATGGGTTGGTTATTCACTACACCAGCAAAGAGAGCTTCATCAAGAAAATGGTTGGACATTACATATTCATCCTCTTTGTTGTCCTAGCACAATTGAGATAAATGATCTGCAACTACATTCTTGGTTCCCTTTTGATTGATCATCGTTAGATCAACCTCGTGTAAGATTACCAGCCATCATATAATATGAGGGCTAATTTGTTGGCTTGTTCATGAGGAACCAGATTGCACTATGATCCATATGAAAACTTTGTAACCTAGCACATAGTGCCTAAACTCATCCAGTGCAAACACTACAGTCATTAATTCTTTTTCTGTAGTTGTGTAGTTAAGTTGTGCACCAGCGATACTCCTACTTGCATAGTGGATGTATTAAGGATGTTTTTGGTTATCTAGCTATGTAAGTATAGCTCCTAAGGCATAATTGGATGTGTTAGTCATTATATGAAATGGTTTGGACCAGTTAGGAGCTTGTAGAATGGGAGTTTCTATAAGCTTTTGTTTCAAAGTTTGGAATGCTCGTTCACATTCCCTAGTCCATTCGAATGGTATGTCCTTCTTTGTTAGCTCTACCAATGGTTTGGCAATCTTGGAGAAATTCTCAATGAATCTCCTATAGTAGCCAGTCTGTCTAAGGAATGACTGAATGTCTTTGATAGTTTCTGGTTGACGGGTAATTCCTTGGATGACTCTCACTTTATTTGGTTCTACATCTATTCCTGAATGTGAAACATTATGCCCAAGTACTACACCTTCTTGGACCATCAAATGGCTTTTCTGCCAGTTAAGCCTTAAGTTGGTTTCTACGCATCTTTTTAGCACTTTCTCTAATTGGTCCAAGGCTTGGTCAAAGCATGTTCCATAAGTGGAGAAATTGTCCATAAATACTTCCACTCCATTTTCTATCTGTTGTTGGAATATACTTAGAACTAGGCGTTGAAATGTGGTAGGGGCATTGCATAAGCCAAACAACATTTCTTTATATGCAAACATTCCCCAAGGACTAGTGAACGTTGTTTTAGCTTGATCTTCTAGGGCTATCCATATTTGATTGTATCCACTATAGCCATCTAGAAAACTATAATAGAGATGCCCTACTATGGTTTCTAAGACTTGGTCAACGAATGACAACCAAAAGTGATCCTTGAATGTTTCCATGTTCAGCAACCTAGAATCTATGCACACCCTCCATTTTCCTCCCTTTTTCGGTATGATCACCAGAGGGCTAACCCTTTTGCTACCAACAATGGGATATATGAACCCATCGTTAAGAAGTTGTTCTATTTCTTCTTTTACTACTTGCTTCAATTTTTGGTTCAATCACCTCTACAGTTTCTTTTGAGGTTTCATGATGGGGTTAATGTAAATCCTGTGCTAGCATATCCTAGGATCTATTCTAGATAATTCAGGGTATGACCAGGCAAAGGCTTTTAACCACTTTTTTATCACCTTCAGAGGGCTTTCTTTTTGTTTTGAAGTAAGTCTTACATTGATGATTACCGATTTTTCATTTTCAAGGGTCATATATTCTAGACCGGTGGGCAACAGTTTCAAATCTAGGGGCTCTTGTTTAAATTTTTCAGGAATTTCCAAGTTCCCCCAGTTGATGTTTTCAAGGTTAAGGCTTGGAAGTTGGCAGCGGAGATGCTCTAATGTATCTACACTTTCAATGTAAGCGTAAGTTATTCCCTTAGTTAGTTCCATGCACATTAGTGAGCTACTCTCTCAATCAGCCATTAGCCATTGGGTGTCTTCTTGTAGTGTTTTTGCTGCATATAGAAATTTTTGTATATTAATGTCTTGAGCACATTGGTTGCATGCAGGCAATGCTAAACTTTGCACAACCCATGATCTCTGCACACAATTGCATCCTATATCATTGTATGCAATGCATGGAACCTTCTTCTTCTCAATCTTTCCAAAAGTGTTCTTCTTGGATATTTCTAGGGAAAGATCACAGATTCCTAGGCATGCATCTATAGTACTTAGCCATGCCCTTCCCATTATTATCGGGAAATTCCCTTTACCATTGTTTACTTGTATCTCTAGAAAATCAACTGGGTATGACCACCCACACATAGTGGTAATGATGTCCTCCACTAGTCCCAAGGGAATAGTGATGGACTGGTCAACCAACTCTAAGTGAATATTGCTCTTCATTAATGGAGGTAGGTTCCAGGCTTTGTACATCTCCTGTGATATTAAGTTGACTCCGGAACCTAAGTCTAGAAGAGCTTTACATGGTTCATTCCCAGTGACTAGGAGATAGATTAGAGGGCTTCCAGGATTAGAGAATTTCCTGGAAAGGTGGCCCTCCTTAATCCAGTCAGTAACAACATGTGTTAACATAACTGTATGCGTTGAGATCGATGTTTGGTTTGAAGGGAGATCTAAAGCCTTATTTGATGGAGAGGTGTTCAGAGGTTCAACTGCTTGTAGTTGTGAGAGCTTGGTTGGATTTTTGGTTCTAAAGACAGGTCTTTTCTTTGTAAGGTTATTAGAACCAACTATGGGTTAAGGATGCATAGCCCTCATGGCATTGCATTGCTATGATTGAGTGGGGAGTTCCCCCTGCATTGCTAGAGCGAGTGGTGATGGAGCTATCAATGTAAGAGTTGTGGATGGATTTGGAGGATGGTATGTCTGTGGTTATCTACCATAGGATAAGGAGTCCTATAATACTCCTGACCTTGGTAGTGATGTTGTGATGTCACATGACCAATAGAGTCACATGGAGAGATTGGTTGCTACACGTAGTAGCCATATGGATCCAGTTGTTGATAGGGGTATTGTTGCCTCGGTGTTGGCATCCCCCATGACTATGGATATTGCCACTATTGACGTTGCTAAATGGGTTGTGGTGGAGTTCCACTTGGATAATATGTTGAAGGTTGGTGGAACTACCTTGGATTACATTGGGGATAAGGTAACCATCGTGGTGCTTGCCGTTTATTAAGTCATGGGTTGAGTGCATACACCCCAAACTCTTGTAGATGTGAGATCACTGGGCAACATCCCTTAGGATGGTTGTATTGGCATATCTCACATCCATCGTCATTGTCTATATCTAAATCTATAACCTCTTTAGTGATGGCCATTTTTCCTTTACCTTTGTTACCTGCATTGTCCACTTCTCTCTTTTTCTTTTTGTCATAGTCACTACCTCACTCCCTAGACTCCTCTACAGTTTTAAGAATGGTTTCAAACCTACTATCCAGGGAGTCCCACATTTGGTCTCCCTTTTTTGATACTTATGTTGTTAACTTTTAGAGTGGAAAAGTTTTTCTATTCACCATCTCTTCGGCTCTTCGAGTGGTGACTCTTCCTCCTCCTCATAAAATCTCACTCCCTTTCTTCGAAGGGAAGGGTCTCAGTTGTATTCTTCTACACTTTCTCTCTTACGTAGCTCCCCTTCTTCCTTGGCTACTTGCTCTAGCAATCTATGAACCTGATGGGACCTAAGCTCTAATAATCTCCCTTGGGCATATGTTCCAAGGGTTCTCCTTGTTTCATGCCTAAGTCCATCTATGAGATGGTGTAGTTTATCCCACTAAGAATAACCATGGCCAGGGAAATGATGTAACAGTGTGTAATAGCAGCCCATGGTAGCATCCTAGGGTTCATGATTTCCCTACTTCCATCCTTGGATTTTCTTTCATAGGTTAGACACTCTAGAGTAAGTTTGATACTTATCATTAAACAATTCTAACGTTGTACTCCACCTCCAAATGGATTCTAGTTCTAAGGACCGGTACCAGCTTTCCTCTTCCTTCACTAGTATCCTTGGGAACAACTTCAATTTTTTCCATTTGTTCTCAATGTTTTGTAAGGCACATGCATCATGTAATTCTTGCAAGTGATTTTAAGGATTAGCATTGTATCCCCCTTCAAATTGTGGGATATTGTTCATGTCTAACCTCTTGATCCTACTATCCTTTTGGTGCCTTGTTGGAACTCTTACAACCTCCGTTATATCTAACATGCTTGTAGTTGTGAGTAGGGGTTATTTATGGTCATCTTGTTCATAGCATCTATGGTGTCTACACGGTTCCCTACTCTCCCTTCTTCTATGCCTTGATTCCCTAGAGTTCCCTCATCCTTGTTCTCGACTGTCTCATCGATGTTTTTCACTATGTTTCCCTTTATCCTCATAGTTGGTTTCCTTATGAGTAGGTCTAGACACTGAAGGAGAGGATGAATGTGATGATGAAGGTGAAAAAGAAGGAGAATCATCACCATGACAATGTTTTCTACCTTCTCTTCTATGGTCTTGGCCTTGATCGTGATTATGATCAAAACATCTGCCCTTATCGTGTGTTTGTATTCCCTCGTTGAACACTTTGTGTTTTGTGAGGATCATAACTAGGGTTTTGAACCATGGAGTGGAGTTCTGATACACCACCTCCTAACCATCGTTAGCAGGGGGAACATTTTTTGGTGGGGAACCTATTGAAATAGGTTCACCATTTCCAATTTCACTTAAAATGTGTGGGGCGTTATGGGGCCATTTACCCTTCAAGGATGTGTGGTAACTCTCCTGTTGCAACTCCTGTTCACATTGTGCTTCTATGGGATGATAGTCCCTTGTGTCATTATCACATGCAACATATTCATATGCTACAAGGTGTATCATAAAGTTCTTCTTTATTGCTGTACACAAATGTGTGCTCAGGTACAATTTTCTTAAATAAAGATCTGTTCACTCTATGACTCCTACTACGAGCACATGGAAATTATTCTAACTCTAGAATGGTAAAACTACAAGAGTTTGGCTAAGGGTCTAAGTCTTACCCCTCACCCACCGTCCCCCTGCCAAGAATAAAGGGTGTCACCTCTTATTTATAGAAGATGAAGCAAGATGCGATATCGCATACGCGATATCACGAGGCAGATGAGATATCGCGACTCATCAAAATGTAATTTACATGATTTTTTAATATCTATATTTTTATCTCTTTGTTTTTTTATGCTTGTTCATAACAAGTTAATTTTTTATTCATTTAGTTTACTAGTAAGATATTAGTGTCAAAAATAATTAGCTTTCTTAATCATTGTGTTCCTTTAACATGTTGTTTAATATTGTGGTTGAAATGGTGAGGGGAAGGTATGTCATAAAATAGGTAAAACACATTTACTAGCTAATTCCAACCCATAAAATCTAAGAAGAAAATTAGTTCTTCAAACTTAAAATATGAGGAGCTACTTATAAAATTTATATTTAGTTATTTATTTATCCTTACATGGTTCTTACTTTTCCATGATCATATGAGATTCTTCTAATGAAGAAAATTGTTATAGTCTTCTCTCATAATGAGAATGTAAAGACCATGGTGAATTATAGTAGTAAGCATATTTAAACTATGGTATTACCATGGTATTGTTATTTATTATGGTTGTCAACTACAATGGTTTTATACTATCTTACATGCTTTCTAAATACATTTCTTCATCTTGTTAATTAATTTACATTGTGGTCAACTTCATAATGTTTGTTAGTGTGTTATTTATACTTTTTTATCTTTATGACTTCATATTACAATGTTTATAATTACAACTATAGGTATCCTATGTAAGGATTTGTTATTCTAAGTGGATGTTTTGGGTTATCTTAATAACCTTACTAAAGATATTCAATTAACTAAGTTTACCACTTCTCATGGATCTTGAATTTCTAACATGAAATTAGGGTGAGCCTAGTTGATTAAGATAATCCTTTCATAGATAATTATAAGGTTTGAATAGTTCATGATTAATGTTGTTGTGATTTTTTGGGCATGTATTTTGAAACTCAAGAATTTAAAAAATACAAGAGCTTCCTTATGAAATGTCATTTACATGACTTTTTAATATCCACAGTTTTATCTCTTTGTTTTTTTATGCTTGTTCATAATAGGTCCATTGTTTATTCATTTAGTTTACTACTAAGATATTAGTGTCAAAAATAATTAGCTTTCTGAATCATTATGTTCTTTTAACATGTTGTTTGATATTGTAGTTGAAATGGTGAGGGAAAGGTAGAATATTCTTTGTTGATAAGAAATAAGGTATTTGAATAAAATATTTTGCAACTTTTGGATGAAGAGCAAGATTTATAAATTACAATTTTCATGACCTCTAGATGAACAATAAGATTTTTTTATCAAATTTTTCATAATCATGGGATCAATAATAAAATATTTGCATCATCTATAATACATTCCCACACATGGCTGAATTTACAATACCTATGAGAACATATGAAGAGAACAAAGTTAGTCTAGAGTGAGAGCATATGATAGATGATGAAAATATTTTATTCTTAATCATATAGTTATGAAAACTTTGATATACAAATCTTGTTCTTTATCTATAAGTCATAAAAATTATAATTCACAAGTCTTGTTCTTTTTCCAAGAATCATGAAATATTTAATTCAAATACCTTATTACTTGTCAACAAAAAATATTCTCTTAGCCAAATTACAGATATATATTGTAAATATATAACTAAGCTAGTGATCACTAGTCATCACTTTAAGGGATTATTTAAACATAAAAATTAAAAAGATTCTATTTGTAGTTATGCATCAACCTAGTTTTTCAAAGATAGTTAAGTTACAGGTTGTTTTTCAAAGACTAAAAATAGGTTAAAATACATCATGACTTATCAATGTTCAAATATTTATAATGAAAAGAATGCATGATAGCAAAATGTTATGACATCCAAGACAGTAAAAATGCATCATGAGATAAATTGTAAAATCATTCTTCATTAGAATTAATGTACTAATCTTCATCTAGTCTCCCTTGAAGGTGATAAGCCTTTGACATCTTGATGTATCTTTCTTTACAAATCAGAGGGAATATCTTCAAACTATCAATATTGTTAACTCGAGATAGTGGTGCAAATGTAAAAAATGTTATTTCTTTACTACCAACATCTACACATGATTTCTCCAAGATCATTCCTTACAACTTATGTATAGTTAAAGTCTATGCTAACATGAATATGGTACTTTTCAAGGATGTTCTTGATCATATAGCATCCAAATGCAAGATTCAAATTCAATGGTAACATATGATGGTAGCTGTAGAGGTTTATAGTGGGAACTATAAATTATTTTCTTAATGACTCCTAATGCACCAGTAACCAATCCTACTTTAACCATAGATAATAGTAAGCATAACCCTTATAGTTTCATAGATAAATATAGCTCATTCTAATTCTTCTTCTCCATCATCTTAGAATCTAACACCATTAGTGTTTCTATCTACTATGAACCATGCATTTGACTTTTGCAATCTTAACAATACCTTTTCATTATACATATGTATGTTATCCTTTGTACCAAACAAATGCACAAAATCCTCAAACTCATCTTACCTATCTAATATAAATGGAGGATCTATTCTTGATCTCAAAAAATCATAATTAGCATAATTGAGTTTTCCTTCTCATATATTCATGAAAAACTTCTTTAAATCTTTGTTGGCATGGATCATCCCCCCTTTGTCAATACATCACATCAAAAGTTACAAATGTATTGAATGTTAATCACAAATTTTATAGATGGAGTTGAGATGATATGTACGATATAAAATCTTTCACAGATAGAAGTTGTGTAAGATCTCCAATGAGTATCATTGATCTACCACCAAAATCCTCTTATCAGTTATTTGGAAATGTTTCCTTTAGCCTTCTATTATGTTGGTAAGTAATTTTCCATCTATTAAATTCAATTTACCTATAATGATAAAATTTATGAATTTATATCTATTTTGTAGTAATGTCAATGTTGATGCAACAAGTGGTTTATACTTCCCAATTCTAATCTTTGATGTAGAATGTATTATACTTGCATTAATGTTATAAGTTGTAGCACTAGTAGGGGCAAGCACCAATAAGCTAATTTTTCCAATGTGCAAGATCTACTAAATTCCTTACAAATGATATCAATGAGATATAATTTTCATGGGCACACTTGAAACACCACAAAATTTCGGGTCCTAATTGAAACACCACAAAATTTTGGGTCCTGACATTACGACTGTAAATATGCTTAAGTATCAGAACGATAGCACTTTCAACACCCTACTATGCTGCATAGCGTAGCATGCTACATAGTGTTGTGTAGTGTAGCACATTGCTATGCTATGTAGTGTAGCACCCTACTACGCTACTCCTACTATGCTGCATAGCGTAGCACCTTGCTACGCTGCATAGTATAGCATATTGCATAGCATAGCATAGCACATTGCTACACTGCATAGCATAGCACCCTACTACGCTACATATGTGTAGCGTAGCATAGCACCCTACTATGCTATGTTGTTATGCACTATTATGCTGTGTTATGCGCTATTACGTTGCATCCTGTTATGTAACACCTGTGACACTGTGCAGCAGACAACATGGTTCCACCTACCGCACTACCATGTGGCACCGGATTTGCATTTTGGACTAACTCTAGCTCTATAAATACCTCTACGTCCTCTTTTCTAAAAAAAAGAGAGGGAGGAGGGGAAACTTCAATTTCTTTACCAGCAAGGTAGTTGGCATTTTTTTTTATTAAGGCACTTGGCCTTTTGGCATCTTGGCACCTAGCTTCGTGGGTGAACGAGACCCAGAGCACACCACACCGATAGAGAGGCACAACTACATCACATGGTATACTGTGACCACCGACCTAGGAGGCATAGTTTATCATAGTGAGCACCAGATTTCATAGCTTGACACCACCAAGGCTGTGACTCCACTCCTACTATACCTATTGTACAGCTTGTATGCATGTACCCTTTTTTGGGGCAGTGTATCTTCCTATTCAAACTCTCTTTTTGGCTTATTACAGCATTTATTTTTTTGGCATTGTTAAATTTTTAATCATGTCCACTTTTTTGTTACGTGATTTAGCACGTTTCTATTGTTGTGCACATCACATTTTATTTTTATCTTACCACCAGGTGTTCCATTTAAAATTATTATTTGCAAAAGGGTTATTGTAAGCCGGTTAAGTCCTTGTCTAATCGACCAGACCGTTCAGGGCATCCTGAATCCGTTTTCTCCAACACGACCCTTATGTGGATCTAGGGTTAAATTGTTCACCTGGCAACCTCTCAGTGTTTCCAGCTACCGACTTTTTTGGTTGCAACAGTTTTTGGCACTAGAAGGAGGACTGCTTTTTTTGCATTTTCATACTTAGTAGTTTTTTTCTACATTTTCGTACTTAGCATTTTTTTCCTGCATTATTGCACTTAGCCATTTTCTATATTTCTATACTTGGCCATTTCCTTGCTATTAACAGACTTCATCATTTTTTTGCTATTTTTAGAGTTAGTCATTTTCTACAATTAGCAACTCTCATAACTTGATTTGTGAATATGAATCCAGATCAACCTTTTACATTTGTGTCTAATACATTTGATACCGCAACCCAGCCAAAGCATGCCACGTTAAGCCATGAATAATAAAATTTTGTTTGTGCTAGAATCCAAGTAGGACTACCAATGGATTACCTTGATTTAGAGGCAAAACAGGATTACAAATCAGCCCACTAGAATGGACAAGAGTACAACCCCTCCTTGTTTGACATAATCCCACTCACGAAGTCCTACCACCAATTGTTGTTCCAACTCATCCATGCAAATAAGCATGATGCAGGGACAACCTACGAGGAAGCCTCACATAATGAGGAAGATGAGTTCAAGACTTGCTCCAAACACGAGAGCCACCTCCACACCATCTTCCAACAACCACTCCTTATTACAGCTCCCCCTTAGTTTGGTCCACCCATCCCCTCCAAGATAGTGACCATGCCAATTCATCCTTCCTTGCATGAAACTAATGCATTTACCCAACACTATGCTCATGCAGGGGCCACCTCCCAGCCCCAAACAACTTAAGCATCCTACATCCCGCCTATCTCATTGGTGTCTGCGGTGTCCATCCAATCCACCCATGTGTGGCCCACTCCAATCACCACACCCATCGCTCAGCCATTACATCAGCAATCATCCACTATGACATTAAACTAGCAAAAACTATCTGCTACAACATTAAACTGGTAAATTCCACAACCAAAAATTCAACCCCCTTGCTATGCAACCAATCCAAGCCCAGCCAATGCAACTAACTCGCACATTCCCAAGCTTGGATTAGGCATTCCAGCTAATTCAAAGCTTGACAGAGGAGATCAACCGACTTAAGGCTACCTCCTCTAACACCATCAAGGTGGTAGACTTCTACCAAGATGATCCCATAAGTCCTACAATACCACCTCTAACTCTTCCAACTAGGGTCCAACTACGACAATTCACCAAGTACAATAGAGAAGGGGACCCCAATGCACACTTGGTCACATTTCGATCTGAATGCCTACTCCTTCAAGCTTGGCCACACACCATCATGTGCATGTTTCCCATGTCACTCACTGGCAAGGCCTTGGATTGGTATCACACACTTTCCAAGGCCTCAATCTCCTCTCTAGAGAATCTCATAAGCCAGTTTGTGACACACTTCAGGTATAGCCTGAGGCCTGAAGCAACCCTTAACCAACTTATGCAAGTTAAACAGGGCCTCTAGAGCCCATGCCAAAATTCCTCCAACATTCAAATGCTACATTAACTGAAATGCATGAACCCTTAGTAGAGACACACCTACTATCCATCTTCAAAGGTGCAATGAATGACTTCATCAAGTTCAAACTGTATTATCTAGCCCCAAAGTCTCTTAGCCAAGCCTTTGCCTAAGCAAAAAGCATAGAGTAAGCAGCACAAGCTTGCAATGACCCAGCCTATGTGGCCTACAAAAACCAACATGCTTGCAAGAAAAAAACAACAGTGATAATAGTAGCTACAAGCACAAAAGCAACCAACCAGGGCCCAATAGCTAAGCAGCCTAAAGCCCCAACTAATAAAATCGCTAATTTTGGTACCAACTTACCAACATTAACAGGGGCTACCCTAAGACCCAACTTTCAGCGCAAGGATCACTCAAAGTATACACCACTATCGATGTAACCCTCTAAACTATTAGAGCAACTCTTGAAAGCTAGGCAAATCCAACACAAACATGTATCAATAATTACCTGTCAAAAACATGATAGGTATTGTGAACTACTAAGTAACCCCACTTTAGTAGTACCAAATGAGCCCCTAGTTCCACAACGCTTCAAGCTAGACCAATACTATCATTACCACCAATTGGCTGGTCACAATATAGACAATTGTCGTGCTTTGCAAGATGATCTGCAGAGAATGATAGAATGTGGCCAACTAGTGCTCAACATGGTGAGTCAATCCAACACAGATGATGCCTCCTATGTCATATATTTCATTAGCATAGGTGGTAAGTCTAAACCTACACAATAACCTTTTGTGATCTGTGTGCCTCCCAACAAGGTAAGGATTCCCTCCACCTCCACCAGTAAGAGGCCTCCCTTGGTTATCACAGTGCCACCTCAAGCACCCATAGCATCCTTTGTGGTCAAAGTTCCATAGAAATCATCCACTAAGACGTTAAACTGGCATCATGCAACAACAACTGCTAGGAAACCTTTTGTTATCAAGGTGCCACAACAAGTTGACCACACAACAACTCCACCCAAATCACCATTTATCATAAGAGTGACACAACGTGATGGCCCCTCACCTACCTGAAGCCCAACAGTGGGCAACATCTCGATCCCTCCTCCTTCAAGGGTTGACCCCACTAGCAACCCGAGTAGGCCCACCAAATGGCAACACAAGAGGACAAACAAGCACCTCACAACTCCCATGGCTGAAGCAAAGACCACAACTTGAAAACAACAACTAAACACTGGGGCCCCTACTCCCAAGAAAGCCAAGAAAACCAAGCTTAAGTCCCCTCCATGAGAGATCTGTCTCTCAAGCCACATGGAGGAAATCAAAGCCAACACAACAGCCAATGACAAGGACTTCCTAGCTGCACTAACCCAGGTAAAACAAGCACTCAAGCAAAAGAACATAGCATTGTGCTTATATGACCTAGTCATGACCTCATTTGCTCATTGCCAAGCATTGGCCAAGATATTGGCCTCCATTCCTATTATGGAGGACATCCCTACAAATGAGACATCCATCCATGCAAAAATGCTACCCCTTGCACCACAAGAATTAAGTCCAACATCTTTAGTGTTCCATAATAATTGCAGTCAAAGTCAACCCTAAACAGGGGGAGGTTACTATAGCTCCACTATCCATTAGCATTTGTGTTGGACAATGTATCATCCGTAGGATACATGTTGATGATGGTGAAGCAACAAATGTAGTATTGTACTTTGTCATTAATAAGCTAGGCCTAGCAAATGAAATTATACAAGGAAGGTAAGCACTAGTCCATTATGACTATATACTAGCATAGACAGTTTGCTATGACTATAAACTGGCACAGCTCATCCTTGGATCATGATGTTAAACTGGCACAATATCCACTATCCACTATGATATTAAACTAGCATCCAACAGTCTATTAGGACTATAAACTAGCACATCACTATCTGCCAGGACCTTAAACTAGGTTTACAGTCTGCTAGGACTTTAAACTGGCATGTAGCTAATCTGATCCGAACACTTGTCATTGCCTTGGGAGCACTCATAGTATCATTGCATCCCACCATTCTAGTGATTCTTTTGGAGCACTTGCCATTAGTGCTGTACTCAAGACACTTGTAGCACCATCACCTTGGCACCTTCACTAGCTTCCTGAGCACTTCCAACTAGCACAACATTTGACACTTTCATAGCATCTTTGCATCCAGCACTTGCGGTATCTTCACATCTAGCATTTGCACTTGCATTTCATGTTTTGTGGTTTTCTTGTCCTCTCTAAGTTGTGTTTGTAGGATGAAGCTTTGGAGGTGGTCGTGCAAAGGTGCATCTCATCGTAGCAGCAAGTTATCACATTGCTTTGATGTGCATGATTGGACTAGTTGAGCCACTCAAGTGTGCACATCCCCCTCATCTCTATTATAGCCTATGCACATCCATTCCTCCATTCCAACATCCTCTCATCCTCCCCATATTCATTATTTCACACTCCTCTGATGCATACACACTGTGACACACATGGCATTCTCTTCATATCAACCATTGAACCCATAGTTGATGTAACACAACTCATCTTGTAAGGGACCTCTATTGCATGGGAAAAGCCTAGGTAGATGTGACACGAATCATCCCTGGGAAACAAAGCCCATCTTCTCAATGGCCAACTTGCAACTAACATTCATCAGTAAGTCGAACCTAAAGAAGGTTCGCCCCCAAAAAAAAAACAACGCCGCAACTTTGCAATTGGCCCATCTTTGGATCAACTTTGACCCTACCATGAGTACTCTAATGAAAGTTCAATGCTTTGAGGGCAAGCTACTTCATGCCATGGTCACCATCAACCATGCTAAATTTGCATTTTACAGCATTATCCACTGTTTGCATTTCATTGCCACCATTTAAATTTCATCTCCTTAGCATTGCCTATACCCCTTGTCCCCTAGCATAACCTTATTCCCATAACACTCTTGAGCATGGTAAAATGACATCTAATCTTGTGCTGACAAATGATGTTGGTGACATGTCTACTGTGGTGTTTTGTAATTCTTTGTTGATGTCTCTTGGGCCACTCCTTTAGACATCAACAAAGAGGGGTCATTGAAACACCACGAAATTTTGGGTCCCAATTGAAATACCACAAAATTTTGGGTCTTGACATCACAACTACAAATATGGTTAAGTGTCAGAACGATGGCTCTTTCAACACCCTACTGCTCTACATAGCGTAGCATAGCATAGTGTAGCGTAGCACGCTGCATAGCGTAGCGTAGCACATTGCATAGCATAGTGTAGCATAGCACCCTACTACGCTACATAGCATAGTGTAGCGTAGCATGCTACATAGTGTAGCATAGCACATTGCTACACTGCATAGCATAGCACCCTGCTACGCTGCATATGCATAGTGTAGCGTAGCACCCTGTTATGCTACATTGTTACACTATGTTACCCGTTGTTACGTCACATCCTGTTATGTAACACCTGTTACACTATGTAGCAGACAATATGGTTCCACCTACCACACTGCCACATGGCACCTAATCCACATTTTGGGCTAACTCTAGCTCTAAAAATACCTTTGTGTCCTCTTTTTCAAAAAAAAGAGAGGGAAGGGGGAAAACTTCAATTTCTTGACCAGTAAGGAAGTTGACATTTTTTTTCATTAAGGCATTTGGCCTTTTGGCATCTTGGCACCTAGCTCCGTGGGCGAACAAGACCCAAAGCACACCACACTGATAGAGAGGCATAACTACATCACATGGTATACTATGACCACCGACCCAAGAGGCATAGTTTATCATAGTGAGCACCAGATTTCATAGCCTGACACCATCGAGGTTATGAATTCGCTCCTACTATTCCTATTGTACACCTTGTATACCTATACCCTTTTTCGGGGAGGTGTATCTTCCTATTCAAACTCTCTTTTTTGCTTATTAGAGCATTTATTTTTTGGCATTGTTAAACATTTAATCATGTCCACTATCTTGTTACATGCTTTAGCACGTTTCTATTGCTGTGCACATCATGTTTTCTTTTTATCTCATCACCAGGTGTTCCATTTAAAATCATTGTTTGCAAAAGGGTTATTGTACACTGGTTAAGTCCCTATCTGATCGACCAGACCTTTCAGGGCAACTTGAATCCGTTTTCTCCAGCACGGCCCTCATGTAGATCCGGGGTTAAACTGTTCACCCGACAACCTCTCGGTGTTTCCAGCCACTGACGTTTTTTGTCACAACAATACTATTCCTTGAATATTCATCAATAAAGGATAAAATCTATTTAATTTAAATTATTGCATTATCTAGTGATAATCTTGTATTATTTTTTTGTTTAACTCTCAGGGAAGATAGGTCCACCTCGTTGTAGTCATTTTCTAAAGATGTTATTATCCCATGTGGTCTATGACTATGAAAGAAAGACATTGCAATATCTTCTTTAGGATCACTAGCTAACCATTCATGTTGTCTATCTTGATCCTTTAATTTAATCATTTCAAGTTTACTTTAATGGAAATGAGTTGATGCAAGTAGATGTTGATTCACTATTTTAAAACCATATTTAACATCATCTTGTCATTTTGGAATGATATCTCTATACTACCTCTCTTCTTCGCAAGTACATTCAAAATATTCATTGAATTTCTTCTCTTCAATTTTATACATATGTAGAATAGATATCCATTATAGTTCAATTTCTTCATTAGTTCTTCCTAGATCACGCTTTACATCCCTGAAAGGATATTGTAATATCAATTGTTCCCAACAATAATCTATTCATTTTTATCTCCTATTCTTACTTTTAGATATCTCCTCTTATATGTTGATAACCATTAATTTTTAATATTCATCTTTAAATTTGTAGAGCTTACCTGAGTAACTTTCCTTAGTGATGTAGAAATCATGATTTTGATATCTAGAAAATCATTAAAACTAATTTACTAGGAAGGTATAGTTATCGTCAATTGTAAGATACAAAGTATATATTAATAATAATAACTAATAAGGAAACAAATTTAGGTGAAATTAAAAGAAAACATTTGATAATTATTTTCCAAATCTTGTTAACATGTGAATTAATAGTAAGTCTATCTTTAGAATGATCATAGTTTTAGAAGATATTGAAGGAAGAAAATTCTACCCTAGCTAGAGAATCAGAAAACAAAACATAAGCCACTATAGCACAAAATATTAATCCTTTTAGTATAATAGAGGATAATACCAATGGTACTAAGAATTTAGTTGACATAGTTTGATGTAGATAATTATCATTAAAATTATAAGATGCTAGCTTTTATTCCAAGAATATTAATTGAACTTTACTAATTTAGCATCTATGTTCATCCTCTAAGGACCCAACTCTTACATGGTTCCATACCCAAAAGAAGAACATCATTAGACCTTCCAACCCAATAATAACAAACTCAATATCATAATAATATTCTTTATTTTTATGCCCTTTGTTCCCATCAATATAGGCTAACTAGTAATTTGACAATTATATATATTAGTAGTATATGCTCATTGAGGATGAACTCAATAAAGATTCCAGGCTAATATGGTATGATATCATAAAAGGTAGGAATTTTCAATTTTGAATTGTTGTACAGAATTGCAAACTACAAAACTCCCATCATAAAATCAAAGATTTGAAATTAGATGTGTAATCATGCAACCTACCAAACTCCATTAAGCCATAGAATGAGAGGCTTATCCTTAGAGCTTGAAGTGGCATCTACAAAGTAATAGAAGAAAGCTCAACCATGGTGGTCATTTACATTCATGTAACTAGAGTACTAAGAAAATTTGTAATTATTAATCTTGGGTTGACCAAGGAATCCATTAAAAGCATATGCTTTTCTTGATATAGTATCCCACTGGAAAACCTCTATGAGATAGAGTCATTCTTGAAGGGAATGTTATTCCTCCATCATTTAATCTCTTTCAAATCCTGTTTATTTGAAGAAGAAAAAGCTAGATGAGAAAAAGAAGATGAATTAGCATCTTGAATGAGCATACTCTAATTATTAATAATATCTAATAAGGAAACAAATTTAAGTAAATGTAAAATAAAACATTTGATAATTATCTTCTATATCCTATTACCAGGTGAATTACTAGTACATGTATCTCTGTAATGTTCAAGCCTATGATTTCTCTTTTTATGCAAAAAATTTTGTAGTTCCTTCTTGACACTAGCAAGGTTGATAATGATGAAATTTTGAGTTCTAACTTCCATGAAAGTGATTTGTTTAACCTTTGAAGAAATTAATCTTATGGTTTTAGTGTTATGAACAAAATATTTCTTCACATTGTAGATAGCCCCTCTTTATAGTGTTATGAATGGAATATTGTTTAGCATTACTGATGAAGAATCTAGTGGACCACGTCAACTAGGCCACATCGATGAAGCCCCATCAACACAACTGCATCAACGTGACCCTGTTGATGCATCTTTCCATGCGTTGACGTGGCCTCGTCAACACAGAGTTCATTCTCTACTTTAAATATGCATGCACCCATCACATTTAGGCACCTTTTTGTCAAGTTGTAGTGAAACTCTTACAGTTTGTTTCCATAGGAGTTAGACTATTTTCCCAAGTGCATGCCTGTAGTGTGATGCTTGTAATTATAGGGAACCTTTATTCAAGTGTGATGTACTTGGACATGCACATGATCATCAATAAAGATCAAGATTACTCAATCATTGTAGCATTCACTTAGTTTTAATTATTTAATTGTTATTGTTATTTTATTTTATTAGTTAATATTTCTTAATCATCATTTACTATTCCTGTTGTTAGATGCAAAATGAGTATGACTTAATCACAAACATTAAAGTGTAACTACTTGGTAACCTAGTAGTGTATCTAGGAGCACTCAAGTAATGTATGCTTGGTAATCCTAGAAGTAGTACACGAGGTCCAAGATTCATGTAGATGATTAAGGATGGATGCTCATCACACTTAGGCTAGCTTAGACTTCATTTCCTATTGCTAATTAGTTTAATCAAGATTATTTTCCATTGTCTCTAGGAGTAGCCTAGTGTTTGAAATCATATCATACATCTCATTTTGGACTAAACCATACATGATAAATCAAATACTAGCCCAAGTGGGAAGAAAGCGAACTATGATCAACGTGTAACTATTTAGATACCACAACTAGTCCATCTATGGAGTTCAACCAGATCATGCATACACACTAGTATTTGTATGGTTGAGTGTAGGGGTACCTCGCCACTCATCATTGGTGCCATTGCTAGGGACAATGCTAGTTATCTAGATTAGTTACATCATACAAGATCATTGTAATAAAGTATTCATAATATAGATTTTTGAAAAAGATTAATTACAAATAATTCATACATAAATTCACAAAAATGTCTCTCTCCCAAGACTCTAATAACACAATAACTAGTAAGGCAATTCATTGGAGAACCAACGAATTATATGATGATGAAGACGAAGTTTGGAGTACTCAACCTTATGTAGGAATCCCCTATATTCATGAACACCCCAATGGTACTCAAGGACTCTCATCATCCAACTCTAACACCTCTAGTGAGGATGGGAAATCCTGTAGAACAAGGGGGTTCATAAGGCTTAGGACCTCCTCAATAGTTAACAAGAATTTATCCAAGGATAAGTGGAAGACTTACAAAAGTCATGATGAGTTTTCTAATTCTTTCTCTTCCTCTACCCCTTCAACATTAGGTCTTGATATGGATGACCATCTTTCAAGCGATCAGTGTAGGACTAAAAATCAAGCTCATAGGAAAAATCAAGAATGCCAACATGAATAAGGACAACATCATTCAAACTTAAAAATTCATAACCTACCTAGTGATGATGAACCCCTACTGGCCACTAAGAGCCTAATGCATATACAAGAGTCTATTCAAATATCCTACAGGCATCGCAAAGAAAGTTGTCTACCTAGGCTTGATTTAAACAACTTTCCCAATTTTTTAGGAGGCTATGATTTAGATATGCAACAGCATTTATAAGCCTTCTATGACATCTATGCATGGAATAATATTGATAATGGATGGTAAAAACTTAAGCTCTTTCCTATGACACTCATTGGCCAAGCAAAAGTATGGTTCAAATCCTTAAAACCAAAATCAATTTGTAGATGGCTAACAATGGTAGAACTCTTTACTAAATGATATCAAACCTATGCTAGAGTGTCATCCTTGAGGAGAAAAATCCAAGAATGGAAACAAGGGCAACATGAAACCTTGGACATGGCCTTAGAAAGATACTATTCATTGTTAAACAATTTCCCAGGCCATGGGTTCTCCAAGGAAAGGCTAATATATCACATCTTTGGTGGGATCCATAACAAAACAAGGGAGACCATAGGGATGTATGCCCCAAGTCAACTATATGAGCTACAGGCCCACCAATTCCAAGAGCTTATTATGTAGGTAGCAAAATAAAAAGGAGAAATGGCTAAATGGGAGAATGTTTAAAGTTCTCAATAGGACCAAAATCTCAACTTAGCAAGGGTCCATGATCATGAAGAGGAGAAATCAACTCACTTCAAGGAGGTGGCATCATCTTTTCCAATCCTACAATCACTAAATGAAATTGAGGCAATGATTAATAAGATGACAAAATGGGTACATAAAAAATAAGGAGAATATGCTAACACTATTAGAGGTAGAACCATGATGAACCAAGAAGTAGGACAAAACAACCTTAGACAATCGGAAAGAAGGGTTGAAGAGAATAAGAACTCAACTGTTAATCATACATATCAATGTAATATTTGCCTATACAATCACCCCAAAGGCCAATGTCCAATCTTGTCACATTTACATGAGCATTGGGGATGAATGTTACATCCAAATTTCATACAGAAATACCAGGTTCAACCATAGTGGCAAAAATCTTAGTCATGGGGAAGGCCACCATCAAACTAGCCACACCCTTCATACCATACAAAGCCAAGCACTTATTATGTTCAACATCCTTTTTTCCTAACTTGGTCAACATCCTCTACCTCACCTCATCATTATCATTCTCCTGAGTACTATCCACCCATGTCCTCTCCAACAAGATCACCATCTCATGTGCCTTACACTTCTCCTCAACCTCAATATCCTCATACTTCACCCCCTTCTACATCGCCACTAGTTGTGCCAGAAGGTTTTGCACCATAGCACAAACCAATGAATGTTACTTGTGCTACTACTATCAATAGTAGTGAAGGTCCTCCATAATGTCAAAAGTGTCCTTTCTTTAAGCATGACCATAGAAAAAGACAACACAGTTCTGAAACCATGGCATCCACCAACTCATCATAAGTTTAGCATTGTGAAGCATCTTCTCCCTCAAACACAACACCTCCTGTGACTCTATTCGGGCCATCAATTAACACTCCAACAATCATGCAACCCAATGAATATAACCACATAGGGAGACATTTCAATCCTTGCATACCATCTTATGGTCATGGGTGCCATAGTTGGTCAACTCCTTATCACATGACCACATCTTATGGTCATGGGTGCCATAGTGGGTCAACTCCTTATCAGATGATCACATCTTATAATTTGCCCCACTATGTCAATTTCAATCGAGTGTGTGAACCCCAATTTGGGTACATTCCAACCACCACATCAAAGGAAACCTAATGTTTTGGATATGACTAGACTCCAGTGTTTCCAAAATTCTTTGATCCAAATTTTCCATTTATTAATTCTAGCCATACTCAAAGGATTAGTTATGGGGGATATCCTTCATTTTGACAAGTAGAATTAGTAAATTTTTTATATTTCTTTAATTTTACAATTTTTTTTTTCTAGTTCTTCATTTTCAATTTGTTGTTTTCTAATTTTTTGATTTCTACTTTTTTATCTTTTAATTTTTTTGTATCTTTTTATGGGTAATCTCATCGGTGAATAAAATACTCATGTGACTCATCAGTTGAGGTGTTGTTCTATGCTATCAAGTCTTAGGTGATTAATTATTTGGATAGTGAGCCCACAACATCCACCCACCCATTCCATTAATAAGAGGTTCTACTCTAGGTACAATGCTATTCTTGACATCACTAGAACTTAAAGTAATTTCATGATCCTTATGCCCAAATCAATGAGTGATGAACTAAGAGGAAATAACAAGGGTGTGACATCAAGGGGACTTGTGGATTCTCTTTGGTAACTTCTGTAGGTGTTATCATTCAACTTGGTTGTACTAAGATCCTTGTAGATCTAACAAAAAATGGGAGTAAGAGTAATAAAGGCACTCAATAAAGAAACTCAATATTTTTCTAGGGGTCCTATTGAAAAGACATGTACCCATGCTTGAAGGTTGGCGGCTTCTCCAGTTCATTAATTGGAAAGGACAAAGTGCCAAAGCAGCTAGAAAGAAAAAACAAAAGCAAAAGAAAAGATCAAGAAAAAAAATAATATGTGCTACAAAGAAATTCCAAATCACTCCTCCCTTAGAAAAAATTCCAAGTGATCATATGCCCTGCTATCATGGTGCTCTTATGGTTTCCCATCATTGGATGAAACAATGCGATGTCACTAATCGGAGGAATGGACTTAGTCTTGATTTTGGAGTGATGGGATAATGACATATTAATCACACCCTACACTTAGGATTCATTATGCCCTAGGTCAGTTACCTCATATCCTAATCTCTGCAATCCCTTCTACAATTCACCTCATCTTTTTGTTCATGTATTTGTGACTCGTGTCTTGTATAGCATTGAATTCATATCTCATCACAGTGGTATCTACATGTGTGTGTTTTGTGTAATTCGTGTGGATTACATTTCATTCTTCTAGTGTCTACAAACATTTTCACTAATTACACATCACCATCACTTCATTTTATACCTTCCAAGTACTTCATTCTTTCCCTTATCATNATTCCATGAACTTGCTAGCTTGCACAAAAATTGTTCAAATGGCCCTAACTTGCTTGTTAACACTCCAATTCTCATTCTGATTGAACCTATCTGAACCTGGAGTGTCTAGCTTAGTCATGGGGGAAGGGTACACTCCCAATTGTGTGTAATTTTCCAAAATTTATCATTGCCTAAAGGATATCATAAAGGGTAACTGATCGTAGAGACTTTAAACATGTTGCTAAATCAATTTTCTCTCTTCACTCATATCATGATAATTAATTTTTGGAGCCACCTAATTAAATTGGGCCTAATATCAAAACTTTTAGAGGACATTTTTATAAAATTTCCTAACCCTAGATCACATGAAAAAAATAAATAAATTTATTAAAGGAAAGAAGTAAGGGTATAAGTTACATTTTGTAAATAACCTTACTAATACTCAGCCCATGTGATTGTAGATGGCCCCTAAAGGAGGACAACAAGGAGAACCTTCTCAAGGTACAACTGAATGCCTAGGGGGAGGCAGCAGCCAAGGACCTCATGCTAAACATGTAGAGTAGGAGGCACAATCATTCAACATCCATCAAGGAACTCCTATTACTTCTGGCCAAGCAAAAGGTGGAGAGGTCAAGGCCGAGCCTACAAAGAGGAACAATAGCTATTTGCAGCATGGCATGTCAAGACCAATCAACTATTCCCATAGCTACTGTGTCCATGGGAGGTGCTAACTCCATCAAACATTGGAGCATCAGCATAGATGACATAGGATCCTTGAACTGAAGAGGAAAAGCTCTAGACACTCCTTTAGAGCCATCAAATTCCAAAAACTAGAGCACAAGATAAAGGGAAGCAACCACTAGGCTACTCTTAGAGATAATGGAAAATAATCTTGATTAAACAAATAAGCAATAGGAAATGAAGTTTAAGCTAGCATGGCCACAGTGTGATGTTTGTAATTGCATAGCACCTTTGTTTGAGTGTGATGTACTTGGACATGTGCATGATTGGTAATAAAGATGGAGATTACTTTCATCATTACAGCATTCACTTAGATTAATTTTTGTTGTTTTACTTATTTAATGCCTTCTTTAGTTAATAGTTTGATTTATTATTATTTACTTTTCCTATCATTAAGCGAAATGTGTACACCTTAATCATAAGCATTTAAGTGCAAATACTTGGCACGCCCTGTAGTAATCCCATGAAGTCCAAGACATGTACGGATGATTAATGATGGATACCATCACCATAGGCTAATTTAGATTTTGCTTCCATTATTAGTTTAATCAATTTATATTTTTTATTATCACAAGTAATGTAGAAGTAGGACATCATATGCCTCACTTTGGACTAAACCATATGTGACAAAGCTACTACTAATTGAGGTGGGAAGATAGCAAACTGTAATCAACATATAACTATCTAGGTGCCACAACTAGTCCATCCATGGAGTTCAACTAGACCATGTGTACATGCTCATATTCGTATGGTTGAGCATATGGGTACCTTGCCACTCATCATTGGCATCGTTGCCAAGGATGGTTCTAGTTATCTAGATTAGTTATATTACATAAAATCATTGTAAAAGGGTATTAACGATATGTCTTTTAAGAAGTATTCAGACACACACCACAAATTGACAACAATGTTTCACTCATGTGGAAATGATTATGAACCGTATAGCACACCTATTCATTGGAGAACTAATGAAATATACAAGGAAGAAGATTAGAGTGATCCACCTTATGAAAGGATTTTTCATGACCATGGCCATCCTAATGACACTCAAAGATAACATTCACCTAAGACAAACAATCTTGAAGAAGATGACATAATTCCTAAACTAGGGGAGGCCTCAAGGCCTAAGACCTCCTTGGTACTTAGAAATGATAAACCAAGGAACCTTGAGAAACATTATAGAAGCCATGGCTATCCTACCAGTTCCTCCTATTCATCTTCCCCCTCAACTTCAATGCCTAGTTCTGATGTAGATGAATGTGCGTATAGAGATAGAGCTTCATAAAAGGGTTAGAATAAAAGAAAAAATGAAACCCAAAGACACACCCAAGGTCATCAACATGAACACAAGCCCCATCATCACCATCGATCAAATAGAGATTTTAATCACAACTTGTCTGAAAATGATAAATTCTTGTTAGTCCCTAAAATCCTAATGCACATCACAGAGGCTATTAAGATATCTCATAGGCATCATAAGAATAGTCGACTACCTAAGCTCAACCTAAATAATATTCCAAAATTTGAAACAGGCTATGATTTAGATCTGCAACATCATTTACAAGCCTTCCATAATCCTTGTGTGCTCAACAATGTGAACAATAAATGGAAAAATCTTAAGCTCTTTCCTAGGACACCAATCAATAAAGCCAAAGTGTGGTATAGATCATTGGAATCAAATTCAATTAGATAATGGTCAACCATGTTAAAACTTTTTAATAAAAGATACCAAACCTATGTGCAAGTGTCCACCTTAAGAAGATAAATCCAAAGATGAAAACAAGAATAATAGGAACCCTTGTACATGGCATTAGATAAATACTATGACTTACTAAATAAATGTCTAGGTCATAGGTTCTCCAAGAAAGCATAAATACTCCACATTATAGATAGGCTTAGTAATGAAACAAGGATGAACCTTCGAAAGTAAGCCCAAGGACATCTATATAAGATCCAAGCCCACTAGGTCAAAGAACTAATAGAGAATTTGGCAAAAGAAGAGAGAGAATTATCTAAATGGGAGAATTCCAAATCATTTGAGTGGGACCCAACTCTAGAAATAACAAAGGTTCAAAACTACAAGGAAGAGGAAGCAACCAATTCTAAAAAGGTGATACAGTCCCAACCTTTGCCAATACAGAAATCGATAGATGAAATTGAGGAAAAGCATAATAAGATGACCATATGGGCAAATGAATAAAGTGTTAATTTAGAAGACATTTTTGGAGAGAGGATCATCCAAAATAAACCTAGCAATTGAAACAAATAGAGTTCACAGAAATCAGAAATAGTTAAGAACAATGTTCAACAACTAGGGAGAATGGCTAAGGGTAATGAGGCCAAAGGCTCAACTACAAATAATGAGGATGGATGTGATGTCTATTTATATGATCATCCAAAGGGCCATTGCTTGGTCTCGTCCCATCTATATGAGCATTCGGTAGGGAAGCTACACCCAAAATTGATACAAAGGTATTAGTCTAGGTGCATCCCTATTCCACGAGGTAATTATGGATAACCCCATAACCCATTGTACTATCCTGAGGGGAGCTATTACCAGCCTCAACACTTTGCTTCATCATAGTGGCAAACACAAGTGTTGGGAAGGCAACTATCTAGCCAGCCACATCCTTCTTATCCACCAAAACCAAACACCTACTATGTTCAACATCCTGTTTCTCCAACTAGTTATGAATCCTCTACCTCTAATCATCGTTATCACTTTCCTGAGTATCATTGACCCATGTATTCTTATAAGGAATCACCACCTCATACTTCTCACACTTCTCCTCACCCTCAATATTCTCATCCTTCACCTCCTTCTACATTTCCATTAGACATATCGAATGGTTCCATACCACCATGCCAACCAATGGATGTAAATTGTGTTGTTGCTATTAACAAAAGCAGGTTCCCTATGCAACGTTGGAAGAATACCTTATTTAGGCATGGCCATAGGAAGAATAATCACACTTATGAACCTACTCCACCCTCTAAACCAGCCCAAGGCCGACATAGTACAACACCTTCCTTAGCTCCATCAACAGCCCCTATTACTATACCTAGGCTTCCACCTCACACTCCAACATCCAGATGATCTAGTGAATTCACCAATGTGAAGGGACACATAGATCCATGCATACTTCCATATAGTCAAGGATGCCATAGTGGGCTATATTTCCCTCATAATGTACACACACCATCCAACCTACCCCACTATGCTTTCCATAATCAAGTGTGTGACCAACAATTTCTCTACCTAGCCACCATACCACCGATAGACACCCAGTGGTTAGGGGATGAAGGGTTCCTAACATTTCATACATGCATGAATCCTATTCATCCACTTATTAATCCTAGCCATGACCAAATGTTTAGTCATGGGGGTCACCTCCCCTCGTGCGCCCCCCACCCCCCCAAATTCTAATTTCCAAGATTCTTAAGTATTAGTTTATCTTTTTATTTTATGATTTTTTTTCATTTCTGTATTTCTTTTACTTTTTTTAATTATTATTTTCAATTTTATACTGTAATCTCAACTATGAATAAGTTGATCATGTTTCCCATTAAGGTGAGGCCTTTCTTTATGTTGCCTAGTCATAAGGGATTGATTATTCAGACATTGAGACCACAACATCCATCCACCTATTCCATTAATAAGAGGTTAGTTCTTTGGTCACAATGGTAATCTTTTTCATCATGCAACTATAAATAATTTGATAATCATTATGTCTAGATAGATGAGAGAAGGACTAAGGTGGAATGACAAGGGTGTGACATCAAGGAAATTCACAAATTCTCTTTGGCTACTTCCATATGTTATATCGTGTTGCCAAGGTTTTAACTATATCCTTGTAGATCTAACAAAAAATGGGAGTAAGAGCAACACAAAATGGCACTAAATAATCTTCTATGGCTCCCACTGGAAAGACATGTACCCATGCCTAAATTTAGGTGACTTCATAGAGCCATAAAAAACAACTAATAATAATAAAATTATGCCACCATGATGCTCCTCCCTTGAACTAAATTCCAAGTGATGTTACTGCTTACAACTCTGGTAGACTTATGGTTGTTTGTCAATGGGATGAAGCAATGCACTATCACTGCAATGTGGTATGGACTTGGTCTAAAACTTGGAAAGCCAGACACATGGTTATTTAATTACTAATTTCACACAATAGTCCATTGTGACCATCATTAGAAACCTCATGCCTCGATTTTTGTCATCCCTTCTACAATCCATCTCATGTCATTTTCTGAATGTTCATAACTTGTGGTTGGTGTAATGTAGAGTTATTATCTCAACTTGGTGGTTCTAACATGTGTATTTTGTTCACAGGTATATGTTGCATTCAACTTCTTTAGTGCCCATGGACATTAGAGATGTGGTTCCACAAGGGCATCATATGCTAGAGCTTACTTTAGGGAGGATCCATTTGTGTAACTTTTGTAACTTGTCCCTATTGTAGACAACCACATTATTTTACATCCTCCAACTACTCACCTAAGTGAACTATCATTTTCCTTATCATTTTAATCAATCGTTCCTCAAAAATTACTATACACCATTCATCCTAGCCCCTTTTCACAAATTTTAATATATGACTCCACCAGGATACACTTTTGGTGCCTCAAAATCAATTTTCCAAATACCCGAGGCATTCTAATTGTATCTCAAATCCTTAATTAAATATCACAAATTCATTATTTTCACTTTGTCCCTACATTTTATCCCTATCAATGGGGATGCAATATCACATCTAACCGAATATTGGGTATGCAATATCATGTCTTGCCTACCTATATATAGTTACGATCCCACCTACTTAAACGTTCATTTCCTTCATTTTTCACTAAGGAAGTTGTTGAAATTTTCCTTTATGACTTAGAGCTTTGCCTCTCCATCTTCCAAGTGCAATATCTAGCTCCCTAACATTCCAATTTCAATTCTATTTGATCCTATTTGAACCCAAAGTGTTCCACTTAGTTGTGGGGGGGCAAGGGGGNTGTAAGTGCCACATGTAAAGAAACTGACAAAACCCAACAATGTAGGTCAACAATAACACCTTTTGGAACCACTTATCAAAAATATTTCTAACTCTAAAATCACATTACATAATTATGAACTGTTAACTAAGGCAATGATTAAGGTATGAGTTGATAAAAATTTTCTCTACACAACCTTAGTAACAATTGATCTTTGAGTGATTACAGATGGCCCCAAGAAGAGCAGATCAAGCAAGACCTTAACAAGGAGTAACTAAATGCTTAAGAGGAGGTAGAGGCCAGGGACCTCACGTAGAACATGTAGAGTAGGAAGCACATTCATTCAACATTCATTAGGAAACCCCTACAATAATGCAATTTGGTCACATGGAAGATGGAGAAGTTAGAGCCCTAGAATTAGGGCAACATCTCACATTGTCCCTAGAATGTTTCCAAGCCATTCAATAGAAGTCCACCTTCTTAGCCATGATCGTGGAGCTCAATTTTTGGCCTTTCACTGAGTTTTCCCCTAAACTAGTGAAGGCTCAACTTAAGGCATTTCCATTATGTCCCATTCTCTCAAAAAGTGGTAGTTGTTATTTGGCTGAGACATACCAATTTTAACATGATAAGGAAGAAGGCACCATTGCCATGTAGGTGGTGTTCTCATTGATTTCTCTTCAAAGGCCATTGTAGAGGTCTTGAATCTTCCAAATGAAGGTCCAAATGTTTCTCATCTATCCACTCACTGGGATGCGAATGTAAGAAAGTTATGGTTGAAACAAGCTTACATCAAAGAAAATAAAGCTTATGAAGAATTAACCCTGGAAGAGAGTATTTACTTCAAGATCATCACTTATCACATTTACCCCATCAAAGGCTTAAACAGACTATCTACTTATGTAGTGCAAGGTAGTGCAATTTTGACGAAGAAATTTAATGCAAATTTGCCCCATTTATATTTGATGGAAATACTAAGGTGATTCAAAGAAAGAAAGACAAGGAAGCTTACCCAACCTTTCCCTTATCTCATCAAGAAGCTATGTAGATGTGTTGGAATTTTGGGCTATACAAATGATGTTTTTAAAAAAGTCCAGAATGCTTCATATGCTAAACTACTCAAACCATCAATGCCAAGGAAAGATGTTGGCAAGTAACCAGAGCAAGAAGAAGAGTGAACAGTTGGGCCCATTGTGCCTCAAATGGGAGGGCCTAGCAAACAACAGGAATTAGGGCTCAGCACACAATCCACAAGATAGCAAGTCCAACAACACACCACTATTGTAATAGGACTATCGACCATCCATTAGTCACCTTAGAATAATTGTTGAGATGATTAGTTGGGGGAGTTTTGATGTTGAGAATTTATTTAGGGTCATTGATGATGTTGTGCAACCCATTTTTTTAGTTGACCCCACAAATGGACACATTTTGTTGATTTCAGGGGGAGATTCCCAATGGTCTCAACAAATCTCTGGGAATGTTACATCCTTCCAAGTTAGATTACAAACTGGTGAAGGTGCCACAGTTGTGGTCATGCAACACCAAGATGTAACAGGTGTAGTAGAGTTGGTCACAAAGCACATTAAAAAATCTTATAATGTCCCTAATGTGCTACTAGTAGATTTCATGGGAGCATGTGATGCTCAAGTTTTAGCCGATTTTTCAATGGTTCCTGCAAAACATGAGGATGTTTTGGATCACTTGTTGTAAATAGGACAAGTCATGACTTTCTTGTTTGACATCCCTCAAGATGTCACAACAGTACAATCAAACATCATTTTAACTAAAGTAGAATTGGTCATGGAAGAAGTTAGGATCGAGCATGTTGAAGCAAAGCAGCAAAGACTACAAGAAAAGCTCATCATCCTACAAGCTGAATGAATGGATCCTTTTCAATTCATCGCAACTGACCAATTGGACGTTTTTAGAAATGAGTGACTAAATAAATTGTTGGAAGAGAATATAAAGGTGGCAAGGAAGAAAAAATAGGCCAATTGGGATGTTTCCAAGGCACAAGCTTAAATGTACGCACATGCTAAGGCTCTCAAGGCCCTATAGGAGGAGAATAAATAGCTTGCTACTAAAAATCTTCGGTTGATGGTAATTGAGAAATAGAAGAATGTTCTTGAAGAAATTTTTAACATATGTAAGAATAATTAGTATGAATCAACCAAGATATAAATCACTTGGCCAAGGAAAATAGAACCCTTTCTATGAAGAAGGTCCATGCCATCCATCAAAAGATGACAATAGAGATAAGTGCATGGTGGAATGAGACCAAGAAGCATGAGAAGTTGAAAGAGCACTTCCATGATTAGGTGAGGATGTACAAAGAAATAATAAAAAAGGAGGTCTATATGACCAAGACTCACATTAACTCTTTTAATACTCAACACATTGATTAGTAAGTCATATTGTATACATATGTCTTTGTCCACCAAGTAGAACGAAAAGGTCGAGACCTACAAATTTAAGACTTAACGAAGTACATGGACTGGCCAATCTACAATATGCCAACTTAGCCATGTCAACAGCAGGGTACTTAAGAAATGATCTTGAGAAATAGGTAGCCACAACTTATGCTAAGTATGAGACAGAGTTTGCCGAACATAAGAAAACATTATAAAAATTAGAAGTTGCAAATTATGAATTAGAAATAATCAAAGTAAGCTACTATGATCAAAGAGATGTTGCTACAAATTTGGCTCAACGGTTGATAGATTATCATGAATTACATGATAAAGCCAGAGCCTATGAGGAGGAATGACAATAGTTTGCTACATGGTATGTCAAAGCGAACCAGATGTTTCCATAGCTACCATGTCCATTGGAGGTGTCAGCTCCATGAAACATTGGAACATTAGCATGGACTATGCATGATCCTTGAATGGAAGAAGAGAAACTATAGGCACTTCTCACATGTCAGAAATATTAGAAGCCTATAGTACTAGACAAAGGGAAAGCATCAATGGAGAAGCCACCACCTCTGGGAACCACATGAGTCCCAACATTTTGTATTTTTTGGTTTATGTCCAAGTTTTTTGTTTCCCATACTACAACATGGTTAGTCAGTAGTAGTAAATAATCCCATACCATCATAATGTTTTGTAAGGAGCTTGTTTCTCATTGTATTAACTTGAGGACAAGTTTTTATTTGATCATGGGGGTATTATGAATCATGGTTTACCAAGCCCCAATATTAGGTATTTGATATCATGACCTGGATACAATATTGTATACACAATATCGTGATTCCTATGTTAGTCTATAAATACAACATTCAAGTGCATAGTTGACAAGGTTTGGGGGGGAGAGAATTTCTTTTCTTTCTAGTTTTTTTGGTAGCTTAGTTTTTTTTTTTTAGTTTCTTTCTTTCAAGCTAGTTATTCCCAGTGCATGCTCATAGTGTGATGTTTGTAATTACATAGCATCTTTGTTTGAGTGTGACATACTTGGATACATGTATGATCAGCAATAAAAATAGAGATTACTTTCACCATTGTACCATTCACTTAGATTAATTTTTGTTGTTTTAACTATTTAATCCCTTCTTTAGTTAATAGTTCAATTTATTGTTATTTACTTTCCCTATCATTAAGTGGAATGTGTATACCTTAATCAAGAGTGTTCAAGTGTGAATACTTGACACGCCCATCAATAATCCCATGAAGTCCAAGATGTGTATGGATGGTTAAGGATAGATTCCATCACCATAGGCTCATTTAGGTTTTTCTTCCATTATTAGTTTAATAAATTTATCTTTTTTGGTATCAGGAGTAACATAGAATTAGGACAACATCATATGCCTCACTCTAGACTAAATCATGTCATAAATACAGTGGATATGTGCATTTATGAGGCATACATCAACAATTATGCATTAACAAAGTTAGGAATACATTAATTCATTAGCATGAATGTGACTCCATGACTTGATGTTCATCATACCCCCACAAGTAACAAAAAAATTCATCCTCTAGTTAAGAAAAATTAGGATCATGTTCTTTACAAAAATTAGGGAAGTATGATCTTGTGTAACTAACCAACTAATTAACTCAAGTGCTACATTACAAAACTCATTGAAGTGAATTTAAATTAACACTTTGAAAAAATTGGACACATTACAAAAAATGGCCTTAGCCTATATGTACAAAAATTGTCCAAGGTATATGACTTAAGTGGTGTCAAGAGGTGGTAGCTCTTGTGGTGGCTTCTCATGTCTTAGCTTAGGTTGTGACTACCCTATTGTTGTTTTTGCTACTTCTACTTTTAATAGCTAAAATTCATCTAGAAGCACTTTCATCTTCTCTTCCTTTCTTCTAAGATTGCTAATTGTCTAGTTGGTGTTACCTATGGTTATTAGTGTTAACATGTCCCAAGGGCACGGTAAATCAGGGAACATCTCCTTGACATCAATGAACTAAACAACAAATTTTTTACATTCCACATCAAATGCTATAACTATGTTTTTAACTTGTGGTGGTCTATCATCCTCTTGGCCAAGTTCTCTATTATTGATCGATGATCTTCAAACTTAGTCCTAGGAACCTCAAGCTTCACAACTGCTCTCTCTACTTTTGCTTCATGTACTTGTGGAGCTTGAACTTGCCTTCACACAAAAAGTATGAGTTGATCATCTACTTATTGAGTTTAGACTAAGGTCTTCGAATAGTGATTATTATCAAATTTGCATTTCAAATATTGGCAAGCTCCATGTATTCAATGATATCCTTGATTTACAACTCCTTCATGTGAATCTCTAGTTTATTATAGGCATTTAGTCCATTAAAGATTAACTATCATGCATTATCTCTATGTTGGAGTTTCTTAAGGGTGTCATTCATCTTATATTTAGTGAGTCTGATTACTTTTTCATTTACCTCCTTTAATATTCCAACCTATTTCTTGTAATGATTCTTCACATTCTCATACTTCAAGGCCCAATTTTTCCAAGTGGTGACCTTGATAGCCAACTTTTGCCAAATTCCTTATAACTCCTCCATCAAGAGATTTTTATTTTCACCTACCAATATCCTCACATCTTAGTTTACCTTGACTAGTTGCTCATGTTGGTGCATAAGGTATTCTTCTAACTACTTCTTTTATTTTTTATCCTTAAGTAATCTTCTATTTTCCTTGGCTAGGTTTGTTTTTTTTTTTTTTGGATGTCTAGTTAAGGTCATTACTTATAGTGTATAATTATATGTCTAACAATAATTCATTCGAGATAGTTCTTTTCTTATCCTCTTTGGCCTACTCTTATTTAGCCTTAAGCTATTTAAAGGTCGCATCCCTAGTTAGTTTTGGTTAAAGAATTATAACATTGGTTAAACAAGCTCTAAGTTACACAACTTCAGCAACCAACTATTGAATTAGGTTGTTAGCCTCCTAAAGTTATGCTTCTACAATGAAAATCTTGCTTCTTATCTTTAAAATTATGGACTAGGTTGCTAAAATATCTTCTGTGATATCAAAGACATTCAAAATTAGTTGACCAACTCTAACTAGTCTTTTTAACACTTCTTCATGATAGGTTAATATTATATCCCTTAAACTAGTTCTTCCAAACATCTGAATATCTACCATGATGACAAAATTAGATATGAAAGTTGCAAGAACCTTTAGTTTCTCTTCTATTTATTCTACCATGATCTCAATTGTAGTCTCTTGTTCTTTATGTGGCATGATGACCATTATTACATCTTTCTTTCTTCTAGTAGTATTGAGAAGACTGCAACATTACTTAAAATATCTAGCACTCTCTTTATAGGTAGGGATATTACACGTTCACTCATAGCAAGGTTGGAATAAGTAATGATTTAACTTCTTTATGTTGAATGTAGATTGACTAAGTCATCTTGTGTTCAATTCATGGTCTTGGTAACTTCCTGTAGGTGACTCATTTTAGGATGACAGTAAAAAAACTCACCTCTAGGTACTTGCTATTATTCTTTCAACTATCTTTGATGTTCTTATATATCTGTGGTATCCTTTCCTAGTAGTGGTCATGCACCTCTTCTTCTTGAAGTTATAAAGGTATCTTCTCTTTTATCATTTCTTGTTAAGATGCTATGGTGACCTTGCAAAGAATGTTATTTGACTACAATGTAATCCCTTCTCTTTGACAAAGTTGTGTAATTAGACACAGAAAGGAGGGAGTTTCTTCTTTCCTTTCTCATTTTTTTTAAATCTCTTCTCTATTTCTAAAAAATGAGTTAAGGTAGATTGACTACGAAATTTTCACTAACTAAGGCACAAGACCTAGTGGAAAAGGATGTGACTTTGCTTGGGTGTACTATGTGATTGAGATAATACAGCACAATCTTGAAGTAGATTCTTTTTTTTTTCATTGGAGAGAGTGTCATAATTCTTGCAATTTACCCCATAACATCTGTCCATCCATTCTTTCTTTCTTTTAGCATTTAACTATGTTAACATCTTTGTGAGCTTTGCTCCCACATTTGGAAGTCCCAAGGCCTTTATAATGGCCTCCACCAAGTAAAATATTATGATATCATTAAGCTTCACTCTTGTGTTCCTATGGAAGTTATTCAAAAAGGGGTATGTTTTGCTAAGGTACTAGTCTTCACTAATAATGATGATGTGCCAGAGCAGTGAATTTTGCAACTATTCACTCACCTCTTAAGGTGAAAATTTAAAGAATGATCCAAAGTTTCACTCTTGAAGGACCAAACTCTAGATCTTTTTAATTCAAATCTTTTCAAGATATACTTTAGTGAGAGTAACCTCTAAGCTTTGCCTAGGCCTTAGTACTTCATCATGCCTAGACTAGCTCATCTCAATAGTAATAATTTAATAGAAAAATTTCACTTTTTTTTTGTCCTACAAATAACCACTTACATGTGTTATCTTTGGTGTTTATTTGGGTTGATATGATTACTCCTATTCTTATACTTCCCATTCCTCAGATATTTTTTCCTCCTCTATGAGAGTCCTCCTACTTGTAAACCTCATTTCATTACCATATATAATCATAAGGATGATCATTACATAGCCTTCAATTACTTAAGTGCAAACATTGACACCCTTGATCATCTTTAAGTTAGTTTTTTTCATAAAAAATTAGCATTATCACATCTAAGTTATCATAGTCTATTATTCTAAGGTCCTAAGATAAGTAAGCATTATTAAGTTTTATGAATCTAATCCTTCATTAGGTTTAGCTACCTTTTCCACTTGGCATGTGGGATTTTATAATTATTTAAAATATGTGATTTGGTGCCCCCACAACATAGATCTTAACTCTAGATAAAATTAAGTCTACAAGTCACTAGATATTTCTCTTAGAAGATTATGGACTCTCAGAATGACAAAAAATCCCTTATTGTTTGAGCATAAATAGTAAAAATCTACTCATTATTACATGTATTTATAGGATTTTTATATAGCATCAATGCTGCTTCATTGACATGACCCAAGTTCTAAATTTTCCCTATGATTTCTACCTAATTTTAACAAAGTTTTAAGTAAACAAGGTGTTGAATAAGAGCTATTAGAAGGGTCTAGAGATGAGGACAGTGTGGTGAGGCTTAATTGAAAGTCCATAAAGTTGGTAAAGGATTTAGAGTATGAATAGGAGCTATGAAATGAGAGATTAATGTGAAGGTAAGCTAAAACTGTTAATGCATTTAACTTGGAGTTGCTTGTTGATGAATTGGGTATGTGCAGGTGGTGTATAGAATAGATGTCAAATAACTATATAAGTACATCCTTCCTAAAGCAAGCTTCAGCCATTTATGCCATTATATAACCACCTCATAATATTTCCATAGGCATGTTAGAGATAAATGTTATTCAAGTTTATATATCACACCCACACAACTACCATCTTTAGAATCCTATACTATATTAAACAAAACCATGAAGTAAATAATCATATGCAACAATTAGGTAAATAATTAGTTAAGAATGAATTGGAAAGACTAGGATGTAAGATGCTTTATCATATCCACAGTAGGTCCTTATGTCAAATATTGTTAAAATGACCATCATACCTATTCGTCCAAGTTTCAAACCAAGCCCATACCTTCACCAATGATATAGCATTTTATTATTCCAAAATTATAATCATGAGACCACCAAAATCACATGAAAACATCATTACTCAATAAGAGAAAATAAAAAAGTGATTATTTATTAATTAATTAATTAAACATTAAATTTTAAGAAAACTTAGTCGTCAGTTAGAGAGGTGTGTTCAAGCATGGGTAACATGTCTTTCTAGTTACATGATGATACTAGTCCAAGAGACATTTAGAATTCTTAGAAGTAGCCTATAATCAAGCATGGATAACATGTCTTTCTAGTAGTATTTCAAGAATCATGTTCTTTTTATGAGTAAATTAATTAATAACTATACTTTCCTTATTAGAAGACTACCTATAGGTATGGGTAACATATCTTTCCAATGACATGGTAAGGAAATACTTATTTAGGAACATGATTTCGTCAAAATTAAAACATTAGTAATGACATTAACACATGTAGTGAGCCCCATTGAGAAAGTGAAAATAATTAGTAAGTCCCCTTGATGTCACACCCTTTTCTATTTCTTGTTGGTTCTTCTCCTTTTTCTCAAGGCATAAAGATCATGAGCTAATTTTAGTTTTGATGTGAGAAGAACCATAATGCTTTCATGATGAAGATATCTTATTTATAGAAATTGAAGTGATGGGTGACATGGTCTCATTACTTTACACAGTTACTTATCTAATCTTGATAGCATAAGATACTATCCAATCAACAAAGATGGCCTGTACATAAATGAAAATCTTTATTAATGCAAAATGAAAATTAAAACAAATGGTTTTCATATATATAAAATGATTCAAAAATGAAAAAATAGAAAATTATAAAAAAGTAGAAATCATATGAAAAAGTAAAAGAATGAAAGGAAATTGTAAAATAAAAAGGTAAAAATCAAGGCTGCATAAGATGTCAGGTTGGATGGATATCTTCCTCATGATGAAGTTATAAGGTGGAGATACAAAATTTAGAGTAACATTGATCATGGTTTCAAGTATCATTTAGATTCTTAGATACCTAGAAATCCTTAAATTATTCTATGTGCTTCAAAATCATCTTGTGTGGGCAATCAAGATGGTAGGTTTTTATGGCACCTAAATGAAACATGAAGTGGATAATGTAGGATCATTTCCATAATGTTTCAAATTTTATGCATTAAGGTACATGTGTAAGGTTCCATTAAAGAACCTTATCTCTTGGTTGAAAGTCCACTTATCATACCCTAGCTTCATAACATTTTTTGGTATATATCTTATGTACTTCATTCATCATAAGGGCTATTCTTATTTTCATCTAGCATGTTAAGGTTCATGAGGCATTCTTTTTATGCTAAATTGAGGTTGATATTAATCTCACAAGCTATGTTGAATGTACATAACTTTGCTTAGCTGGGAAGTTTTAGTAACTTATCATACACTAACTCATAGGGATAGTAGCCCATAGAGAGTTTCCAAGTAAATCAAGAGGCTCATAAGGCATCATTGAGTTTTTTGCTCTAATCTCTCCTATATCTAGTAATAGTCCTAGTAAGAATTTGCATAGTTTTTATATTTGTTAACTTGGCTTAACCATTTTCTTAGGTGTGATAGGGTGTTGTTAGTTTATGTTTAACATCTAAGTGTCTCATTAGCTTCTGATGAGAGTGGTTAATCTAGTGGTTTATTCTAATTATTAGAGCAGTTACTCTAGCGGTTTATGCTAATTATTAGAGTAGTTACTCTAGAGGTTTATGCTAATTATTAGAGCAGTTACTCTAGCTATTTATTCTAATTATTAGAGTGGTTACTCTAATTATTAGAGTAGTCGCTCCCAAGCATATAAATATAGTGCCCAAGTGCATAATTGGGAAGGAAATCTTTTAGAAATCAAGTAGCGAAACTCTCGTAGTCTATTTGAAAGTTAGAGTATTTTCCAAGTGCCTACAACAAGAGTTCTAAGTGTGGATGGATCTTTATCCGAGCATTGTGTACCCGAGCACACCTTGTGCACGAAAATAAAGACAAGCTCTTTGATTCATCCTTTTAGCACTTGAGATTTATTTTCTTACACATTTCTTTTATTTTATTTTCTTATGCATTTATTTTATTTTATGCACTTTACATTTTTGTTATTAGCACAAAAATTCATTTTGATCAATTAAGAAAATCATTAAATTACACAAGCACGACCACTTCAAGCATGCGTGTGTAATGCTTGGTAACCTAGTAACGATTAGTATTTGGTAATCCCAGTAGTGTTGCACTGGTTCAGGATGTGTACGGTAAGTAGGAATGGATGCTGGTGTTAGGATTAGTTATAGCATAGTGAATGAGTAGTTAAGTTAAATTACTCACTTAGTTACCTCTCTTCTTCCCTACTAGTGCAAGACATAAAAACATAAAAGCTATAAAAATTCTATGCCTCAGGCTTACTTAACTATACAATTATAACATACAAGTAATTTTGGAAAGATAACAATCAATCAACCCATCCTTGTTCCACAAGGGTGCACAAGCACTTAGTCCTTGAAATTTGACCGAATCGTGCATGAAATGCTTGTATTCGTATGGTTGAGTGTAGGGGGTACCTTGTTGCTCATCATTGGTGTCATTGCCAGGGACTTAGTTGTTTGTGTGCTAATTAGAATATAGAAAATCATTCACATCATTGGAAAAAATCCTTAGGGTTGATTGATAAAATTATAAACAAGAATATGTTGCATACTAAATAGAAAAGTATGTCTCCTTCTTCATACAAAAGCACCTCATCACCTAGGTTTGAAATAGGAAACAATCAGTGTCGTAATACACATGATGTTGATCTACTAGTCCTTCAATAAGTTTGAGTGGTATATATTCATCCTGATGAGTATATACTAGACTTCACCTTTATCCTCCATCAAGATGAACAACTACGTTGGCGAGACTTAGAAGGTAACATAGTGTTAGCTCCCAATGTTTAGTCCCAAGCATGCTTCTTCATGCCCTCACATGAATCGACATGTCATACTTACATGCAGAATACATTGTGCAAGATCATGACTTGAGAGAATACCATCCCATGGAGGCACAACGTCAAAGGAACTTACAATATGAGAGACATCATAAGTCTTTGAAGGGTAAGTGGTCCTAGGATGGCCCACATGTCTTAAGCGAAAATTAGGATGGTGAACCTACCTTAGGCAGTCTCCCACATACTGATGTTCCTCCCCTTGACTTTGGCCAAGGGGTTGTGTATCAGAACCTTCATTCCACTATTCATAACCTAAGTTCTAATACCCATAAGCACAAAGGGTCCAAAAAAGGGACACAGAAACATGATAAAGGTGGACATTCTAATCGCAATCGTGATCAAGGCTAAGACTGTAGAAGAGAAGGTAGTAGACACTGTCATGGTGATGGCCCTCCTTCTTCTTCACCTTCATCATCTCATTCATCCTCTCCTTCAATATCCAGACATAGTCATAAATAAAAAGACCATGGGGATAAAGGTAGGAAAAGTAGAAGTCATAGACAAAATAGCTAGGAAAGGGGACAAGGGCACTCTAGAGAGTAACAACATAGAAGAAGGGAGAGTAGGGAACAACATAGGCATCATAGATGTCATGGATGAGATGATCATGATGAACCCCTCCTCACTACTCGAAGTATGTTGGACATAACTAAGGTTGTTAGAATTCCAACAAGGCATCAGAAAGATAGTAGGATCAAGAGATTAGACATGAACAACATCCCACGATTTGAAGGGTGATATAACGCTGATCCTTAGAATCATTTACAAGAATTCCATGATGTGTGTGCCTTATAGAACATAGAGAAAAAATGAAAAAAAACTTAAGTTATTCTTGCGAACATTAGTTAAAGAAGCAAAAAGCTTATACGGGTCTTTAGAACTGAAATCCATTTGTAGGTGGAGTACTATGTTAGAACTATTTAATGACAAGTACCAAACGTACTCTTGAGTGTCTAACTTGCGAAAGCAAATCCAAGGTTGGAAACAAGAAGGACATGAACCCTTGGATGCTGCCATGGGCCGATATTATGTAATGTTACACCATTGTCCTGGCCATGGTTATTTGCAAAGGGATCAACTACGCCATCTCATGGATGGGCTCAGGCATGAAACGAGAAGAACCCTTTGGACTTATGCCTAAGGAAAACTATCTGAGCTTAGGTCCCATCAAATTCAAAGATTATTGGAGCAAGTTGCTAAGGAAGAAGGTGAGCTATGGAAGAGAGAAAGTGTGGAAGAGTATAATTGAGATCCTTCCCTTCGGAAGAGGGGAGTAAGATTTTGTGAGGATGAAGAAGAGTCACCACTCGAAGAGATGGTGAATAGCAAAACTTTGCCTATCCAAAAGATGACATCAGAAGTTTCAGCAAAGGTAGACCAAATGTGGGATTCCCTAGACAATAGATTTCAAACTATTCTTAAAATATTAGAGGAGTCNTATGCTGCCCTGTAATCTCACATCTACAGGAGTCTAGGGTGTATGCACTCAACCCATAATTAAACAAAAGGTAAACACCCTGAAGGTTACCTTATCCTCAAGGCAACCCAAGGTAGTTCCACTAACCCTTAACATATTATCCTAATGGAAATCCACCACAACCAATTGAGTAATATCAACAGTGGTAGCACACATAATCAAAGGGAATTCCACCATCAAGGCAACAGTATCCTTACCGGTAACTTGACCCGTATGGATATTCCATACAGTAGCCAATCTCCCCATGTGACTCTACTAGTCACATCACTCCTCAACCTCACTACCAAGCTCATGAGTATTATGGAACTTACTCTTCTAGGGGTGATATTCTACAAGAATATCATCCTTCTCATCCAACTGCATCTCTTCAACCAATAGCTCCACTACCACCTACTCCAGCTATGCAAGGTGAAATCCCTACCCAGCTGCAGCAACATAATGCCACAAGGATTGTTAACTCTCAACCTACTATTGGTTCCAACAACCACATGAGGAAAAGACCTTTCTTTAGAACCAATAAACCAACCAAGCCTTTATAATCATAAGTAGTTAATTCCTTAGATGCCTTAGTATCAATCAAAACTTTAAATCATCCTTCAAACCAATCACCGCACTCAATGCATATAGTTATGCTAACACATGCCATCACTGATTGGATCAAAGCTTGTCACCTTCCCAAAAAATTCTTTGATCCTAGGAGTCCTTTGATATACTTACAAATTGTTGGAAATGTGCTATGCAAGGCTCTTTCAAATTTAGATTCTGGTATCAACTTGATTTCTCAAGAAATGTACAAGGCCTAGAACCTTCCTCAATTGAAACAAAGTAACATCCATCTAGAGTTGGCCAACCAGTCCATCATTATCCCATTGGAACTTGTGAAAGACATTGTTACCATTGTTTGTAGGTGTTCGTACCCAGCTAACTTCCTAGTGATTCTAGTAAACAATGGTAAGGGGGACTTCCAAATCATAATGAAAAGATCATGGCTAAGCACCATTGATACACACCTAGGAATCTATGATCTTTATCTAGAAATATCAAAGGAAAATATATTTGAAAAGAATGACAAGAAGAAATTTTTGTGCATCTCATATAGTAACACAGGGTGTAATTTTTTGCAAAGGTCATGGTTTGTGCAAAGTTTAGCATTGCTTGTATGCAGCATCCACATGATACAAAGGCACCTAGTGGTTGACAGCTAATCAAAAAAGTAGTTCAATCATATGCATGGAACCAACTGAGGGTTTGACTTATGCTTACATCGATAGCATAGACGCATTAGAGTAATTCCACCACCAACTTCCAAGTCTTAACCTTGAAAATATCAACAGGGGAAAGTTGAAAATCCCTAAGAAATTTAAGTAGGAGCCTCTCAAGCTGAAA
>MNCI01005936.1:510395-538913 GCA_015680685.1 Gnetum montanum
GAAGTCTTTAATTTCTCATCATTGTTAGACACATAACTTAACTCTGATTCTCTAACTCTCCTTTTTCCTTTAATGAACTCTAAAGCCCTTCTTTGCTGATCTCCAATTTGAAGCAATTGATAAAAGCTAATATTGGCCTTGACATGTTTAAGGTCTTCTATCAAATCATATTCTCCATCACCAATAATTATAACAATACATATCTTATGCCTTAACCACACTTAACCACACTTAACCATACATATAGCGAGACACAAGTGTGGATTACATAGATAATGATTCACAACTTCATTATTTGCTATTAGAAATATCAGCCACTTAGATAACTAAGCCTACAAAATTCAACTCAATATCTAGTGAATGCTTATGATTTGTATGGTTGGGCTTAGGGGATACTTATCGCTCATCAAATAACTTGCTCCTTCTTCATCAGCATGCTTGCTCTTGTCAAGGGTTGTTATGCTAGTAATAGAAGCACAATCATCTTTTACTTTTGAATTATCTTCATTGAGAAAATGGATTGGAAAGCCTACCTTGTACCAATAATGATTTTCAAGATGTCAATATTCCTTGAATTTGATACATCATTTGCCTTTTCTCTGATTTTAATTTTGTTCTTACCTTTATCTTTCTTAAGATAATGCTCTTCCACCCCTTTGGAAGCCTCTTCCTCTTTCTCCTCTTTATGTAGAGCTATTCTAGAACTTTTTTTTTTTTTGGATGGTCACTAAAATTGATATATATTGTATCTTCATCTTCCCCTATCTCTTATTTTTTCTTCTCTACCTCTTTAGAATTCATTTCAATAGAAGGCCTGGTTTTGTCTTCCCTTAAACTCCAACTCATCAAGGACTCTCATATGAAAAATAATGTTATCATTAGTGAGGGTCTTGAGATTTATTATGCCAATGAGGGTTAAAATGGTAGGCTTGTACTTATGATGATTGAAGAGAATTTGGATGATTTTTTAGATTTTTTTCTCCTCACTATAACTAGCTTGAAATGCATCTAAGCCCTTAATGATATTATACATTCTTTCAAAGAAAGAATCCATAAACTCACCTCTTATCATGTAAAAGGTTTCAAATTTAGTTCTTATCCTCAATTTCTTGACTTGCATCACCTCACTTGTGCCATGATATTCTTGCATAATTACATCCAAGAAAGCCTTGTCATATTCTTTATTTATTATCTTGGCCCCAATGCTCTCATTCAAAGAGTTACACATGACCATCTTGACAAATGCATTCTTCCTCTTGTCTTCAATTTTCTTCCTCACTTGAGCCTAGTTGAGGAGAGAGGTGTCAACCTCTTTAAAGTTATTTTTCATTACTTCAAGACAACATGCTCTAGCAGTTGAAATTCTTCTTTTCATCAAAGATGATGGAACAGTTTGACACTTTTTTTGATATTCTTAAACCTCAACAACAAGTTCTGATACAAAATGTTAAAGGTGATACTGGGATAAAGTCTCTTTTTTATCTTTGAAACTTATGAATGGGCCTCCAAATTCATCTTAAAAATTAACCATAATTAGGATCATGGCTAGTAGCTTACTCATGGTATTATAGACCATGAGTCTTGGTGAGGTCATGGTTTAAGATATCTAGTCCTGGTTAAGTCTTGGTATGTCTTGAAGCCGGGGATAATGACCATGGGTTATGAAGCACACAAGGAATTTTGATCATGATTTGTAATGCGATTATGGAGGTTTAACCATTAGTTATGGGATACTCATGAAATGTTAACCACAAGTCATGATGTAGTCATGAAGGTGTAACCATGGGTCATGACTGACAATAAATATGTCAAACTTTTGCCTCCCATATTCTCTTCAATTTCTATCTAAATCACAAGTTGTGATTCACTCATGTTGAAGTACCATGACTCATGGTGAAGTCATGGTATGGCAAAATATTAGCATTTTCTTCTTTGTAACACCACAAATTGTGGTAAGGTTGTGGTGTATCTCTAAGTAAACAACAACTTATGCTAAACTCATGGTTTAATAGGGGAACTAGAATCAATCCAAAAATGATGTAAAAAATGATTATGGACTATGTTGTGTGGGTATAGGGCTTTGATATCAACCTACTAGTAATGAGAGTAGTTCAAATATATAAGTATTAGAGGCCTTGATACCATTTTTAGAGCTAATTTATATTTTCAACAAAAATTATTCTCTTGAGCTCCAATGGGCCATTGGTTAGCCAATAAAACCTTCTTTTAACTTGGTTTTTTTCAAACCTACACCCACAATAAATCCACAAAGTGTAATAACAAAGATTAATCTCCAAGTAAGATCTTCTTCTTATTTCTTCTCTTGAATGATAATGGAGATGATATGAAATTGAAACAAGGTTAAAATTTAAAAAATAATTATATAATGGAATGCAATTAAAATAGATAATTTTCCTAAGATTAGATATGAGATGATGACATGGAGATAAACATTTCTATTTTTCTATTTCTTCAAACTTCAATCTTACATCAATGAGATTTTCTTGAAATGTCTTATGTTTGAGGAGAGCTCATACATGGAATAAAAAGAAAAGTAAGGAGGTGCTTAGGAATACACTCAACTCTATACATGGCTATAAATGACCCACCTAATCATCATCTAAATTACAAGGAGATGAGACTTATAGTTTCAACTCATGTGGATGTGCCATCTATGTACTTTATGTGGTTCCAACATAAGAGAAATGACTTCATGAGGTCTTAGATGGTCCAAAGATGTGATTCATGACATGTAACATTGAAGGATCCATATTTAACTTTACTTTGACTTCTCCTTCCCTCTCATTTTTGAAATATAAAATTGTATCATGTGACACATTACATGAAGACTTGGAGACATGACCCCACATACTACATGACTTAACAACAATATGGAAAATAAATCTACCTCCTACAATGATATGGAAAATAAAAATGACATGAGGAAAGCACACATTGGGCTACAAATACTATCACATGAGAGAGAGAAAATATTTTATTGTTGCTATGAGTTGAGAGAAGATTTTGGAAAAGTTTTAATGGTAAAATTTTTTTATTAAAATAAGAATTACACTAATATTTAGAGGCTTGGCCATGGGGCTAATATATTCATATGAGCAAATTCTTATCCCATTAAAATGGGCTAACATAGTGAGGTGACTTTAGATTTTTGGGACATTTCTCCTTCTAATCCCCCCATGACTAATTAAAAAATATTAGAAAATACTTTTGGTCTTCAGCCCAAAGAAAAAAATAAAAAATCATATTTCTACATGGCTTTGTGTCCTAGCTACAAAAATTACTAATCTTCTAACTAATTTCTACATGATATAAGAACTTTATTCATTGTTTTTAATGTCTTCATGCTAATGGTATTGGAATGGATAAAAAATTCATACTATTTCCAATAATAGGGTCAATTTTGATGGGTATATTGATTTAACACACTATTATGTTTTTCTTAAGTTTAATAAAAGTATTATGTCATCTATATTTCCTAGGAACTGATATAGTCATATAGTTTTTGTTCAACACCCCTCAACAATGATGTTATTATGAAGACAAGGTATGATTAAAATAGAATATTGACAATTTAGATAAATCCCATGTTTTGGTATTTCATATATCAAAACTTGAAAATGAATAAATATGTATTTTTATTTCTAGATGTATGTATGATTTGAGGAATAACCAAAAATTACTTATGTAATAATATTTTTCAAATATTTCCCTTAAGGATACCTACCATAATATGAAGATGTTGCTAAGCTCATGCCAAGAAGAAGGAGCTAAAATTCAATTTAGTATCATACTAGAGCCTTAATTTCCAATGAAGATGGATTTAAAAGAAGTAAAGATTTCAATTTCTTCAACATGAGATGTAGGATGGACATCCATGATCAATTGTAGAGGTTCCACTAGAGGCTTAAAAATTCTTAGATGAAATTTTAGAATCCAAGGTGGATGTCCATCCTAGGTAGAGGCTAGGGATGTTGTAGGGTAGATAACTACCTCCTTCTAGTACATTCCACTCAATGCTAAAGCAAGTATATAATGGGCATCCAATCTTCAAATGCAATGTCTAGGATACTTGTTGTGGCAAAATAAAAACATCATTTAACTACCTTGATAATCTTTTTCAAGTCCTTCCCTCGAAGAAACCTACCTTGATATGAAGATGTTGCTAAGCTCATGCCAAGAACAAGGAGCTAGAAGTCAATTTAGGATAATATTAGAGCCTTAAGTTCCAATGAAGATGGATTTAAAAGAAGCAAATATTTCAATTTCTTCAACATGAGATGTAGGATGGACATCCATGCTCAATTGTAGAGGTTCCACTAGAGGTTTAAAAATGCTTAGATGGAATTTTATAATCCAAGGTAGATGTCCATCCTAGGAAAAGGTTAGGAATGTTGTAGGGTGGATAACTACCTCATAATAGGACATCCTACTCAAGGCTAGAGAAAATATAGAGTGGGCATCCAATCTTCGAATGTGATGTCTAGCATAGTCATTAAGTATATTGCTTTAACACCTCCTTCAAATTAAAAATCCTCTATTATCCATACTATCATGTTGATCCATGTAGTCATCAATTGAATAAAGACAGATAACCTTCCTAGGACATGAATTGATTATGGAAGTTCCCTTATCTATTTGCAAATCACAAAAAATGATCTATGAAAAGCTCTACTAAACTCAGATCAAGGAGTGAATTTGATATCATAACAAATGTACAAGACTTGGAACCTACTTGTACTAAAGAAATGTAACATCAAACTAGAGCTTGTAGGTGAGTCCATCACTATTCCTTTGGAATTATTGGAGGCCATTATGATCACCATCTATGGGTGGTCTTATCAAAAATATTTCTTGATGGCCCATGTCGATAATTCCAAGGGGGAATTCTATGTTATCATGAAAATGGCTTCTCTCAACAAAATTGATGCCAAGTTGAGCATTCGAGATCTTTCTTTAAAAATCTCTAGGAAAAATGAATTTGGAAGGATAGAGAAGAAGCGAGTTCCATGCTTCACATATAGTGACATAGGGTACCATTATGTGTAAAGAATATGGATCAGGCAAAGCACATCCATCATAGCATGCAATAAGTATGCTAAGGCATCCAATATTCAAAGGTTCCTATATGTGGCAACCACAAAATAGGAGGGTATCCAATGGTTGACAATAGATATTGAAGTAAACTCACAAATATGCATGAAACTAGCAAAAATCCTTACAAGTGCTTACATTTATAATACGGATGAAATAGAGAAAATCCATAGACAACCTCCCCATACATAGACTAATATGGATTAAGGAGAGTTGGAGATTCTAGATCATTTAATGTAAAAGCCCCTTGAACTCAAAACTTTACGTGTTAATCTAGAACATATTTTTCTTAACAATGGCAAGCTAGTAATTATCAATGCTAACCTTGCTCAATCATATAAAATAAAATTGCTAAAAGTAGTGAACAAATGGCCAACAACCTTTGCCTAGTCATATCGTGAACTAATAGGGATAAATCTATGGATATGCAAGCATCAAATCTATATAGACTCCTCCATCAAACTAAAAAGGCAATCATAAAGAAGGTTGAATCCAAAGCTTAAGCAAGCTATTAAGGATGAAATTGAATAACTTCTTATGGCATGATTCATTTATTTCAATGTGGATAGTGGGTGGGTTAACCCACTTGTAATTATACTAAAGAGAGATGGAAAATGAAAAGTCTACATAGGCTACAGGCTATTGAATATGTCAACTTTCAAAGACCATTTTCCATTCCCATTTGTGAAACAAGTGTTGAATACTATTATATGGCATGGCTACTATAGTTTTATATATGGTTATGGTGGCTATAACCAAATCCAAAGAGCAATAGAGGATTAGGGAAAAACAACCTTCACAAGTCCCTAGGGAATGTTTAAAGATGTCATTTGGCATTTGTAATAACCCTACTACTTTCCAATGCCTTGTGCTCAAGTTTTTTTAGCAGCAAATTAGTAGTAGTGTGAAGGTCTTCATGGATGATGTCTTCACCTATGGCACTAACTTTGAGCAATCCTTAGATCATCTAGAGCAAGTGCTAAAATATTATGTGGAGACTAACTTAAATGCTTAATTGGCAAAAAATCCATTTGATGGTCCAAGAAGGAATTATCTTGGAACATAGAGTTTTAGAGAAAGGGATCAATGTGGACTTAGAGAAAGTACAGGTCATCCAGGGAATTACCAAATAACTTGAAATGTTAAAAGATGTGTAGTCATTCCTTGAACACACTGGTTACTATAGGTGCTTCATTGAAAACTTTTCAAAAATTTTCAAATCTCTATTGGAGCTAACAAAGAAGGATGCATCATTCAACTGGACTAGGGAATTCAAACAAGCATTTCAATAGCTAAAGTAGAAGCTCATAGAAACTCTAATTTGACATTCTATATATTGACTTTAAACCATTCAATTTATGAAAGATGCATCCAACTATGCATTAGGGGTGGTGCTGACATAATTGGATGATTAGAAATGTCCATATTATATTCATTGTGTAAGAAAAAGTATTGTGGATGTGCAATTAAATTATATGACCACTGAGAAGGAGTTTATGGTAGTGGTATAATCCCTAGAGAAATTTAGGCACTATGTGCTTAGATATAATATTTTTATACACATTAATCTTAGTGCCATTCATTTTCTAATGAATAAGCTAGTAGTAAGTCCCCATGTCATATGGTAACTAGTGATTTTACAAGAGTTTGATCTTATGATGGTGGATAGAGAGAGAGAGAGAGAGAGCTAAATGTGGTTTCTAACCACTTATCTTAGTTATGATGGGATAGCAAAGAGGATGAGGAATCTTTAACTGATCAATTTCCAGATGAACTCCTCTTTGTCAAATCCATTAAAGTTCAAATACCTAAGGGTATCAATTGATATAGTGGATTCCTCTCCTATCTTCTCACTTAGGAGAATGCATAGGAATGGGATAGAAAGAAGAAACAAAAATTTCTTCACCAAGTCAAACACTACATGGAAATCCAAGGTAACCTTTATAAGGTTTGTGTCGATGTCTTTGTATGATGGTGTGTGCCTAATGCTGATAAACTATGGATCCTCTAGGATGCTCATGAAATTTTCTATAGGCGGCCATTATGCAAGAAGAAGGAAAACTATGAAGATCTTCATGGCAGGGTATTTTTTATCGATAATCTTTAGGAATGCTCAGCAATGTTTTAGTTCATGCGAGCATTGGTAAAGAGATGGAAGAATGATGATCCAAATGGAAGGTCCTCAAAACTGGATTCAACTAATAAAGCTCTTTAACCTCTAGGATATGAACTTCATGGGATCCATCACTCCCATGTCAAATGGGAAGGCTTACATCATCGTTGTAGTTGATTACTACACGAAGTGGGCTAAAGTTATAGATGTCACCAACTATTCATCTTTCACTATAGCATAGTTTGTTTTAAAAAATGTGGTAAGTAGGTTTGGTGTGCCAAGGGAACTTATTTTAGACAATAGAACTTATTTCACTAGGTCTACGTTTTGAAAGCTAATGCAATGATTAGGGGTACAACATAAACTAATAACCCCCTCACTCCCAAGCTAATGGACAAGCTAAGGTTACTAATAGGGAGACAATGAGGGTCCTACCAAGCACCATTAGTAGATATATGAAGGACTAAAGTATGAAGCTCAATGATGCTCTTTGGGGTTGCCAATCAACTTGGAAACTTCCTATAAGTTACTCTTCCTATGAATTGGTGTATGAGAAACTACCAACACCTCCAATCCAAACTAAGTTTCATACACTCTCAACCATCTATGAGATTGAGCTTAACCTCAATCTATCATAGAAATAATGCCTAATGATACTAAATGTGTTAGATAAGAACTAACAAGTAGCCCTAACAATGAATGAAGTGCATAAGACACACTTTAAATAATTTCATGATGCATGGATACAAAAAGTTAAGTTCCAACCTAGCAATAATATCCTTTATCGAAACCTCATGCACGTATAATAATGTACTATATTTCAAACACTATGAGAAGGATCTTACATAATTCATGAAACTTTTCCTCTACTTCTATGATCATTTACCACCCATCATATCCAAAGAAAATTCATTTGATCAACATCCAACACATTAAGCTTTTCCTAGAATCTAGAGTAAGCAACAACACTAAAACCTTAGAGCAAGAGATGGAATGCTCTATTTTTTAGATCTCCTCCTCTCAAATTATTCATGGAGGAGATGTCCATCCATACTAACACCTTGTGAGAAGCTAATGCAATTTTTACACCTTTTTATTTTACACTATTCTTCATATGTTTTAATTTTCTTGAATATTTTATTGATTATTTTCTATACTTTTCCCTTTCTTTTATTTTCTTCTCATGTTTGTTAATTCTATTTGTTTAATATTATAGGAAATTTTTGATAGTACCATTATTATTCTTAATACTAGGAATTAATTAATGTCATAAGTAATGTTATGATTGATTTACTAAATGGCCAAATTTTTGTCTCTGGATCATATTCTCTATTAAAAAATTGTCAATTTTCTAATGGTATTAGGTAGTGGGTCCATGAAATCCATCCATCCCATTTATTCTATGAAGTCTCTGCAGCATGAAAGCATGAGATCCTTCCACATTACAATTAACAATAACTAATGATCTTGCTACTTAACAAACTCAAAATTAACCAAGAGTGAAAAGAAAAGGGTGTGACCTCAAGGGGAATTGTTATATCCTCTTCTTCATTTCTTTCTTGAGCTTTATGATTTTCCTCCATTGGTATATCACCACTCCTATTATCGATCAATAAATAAGAAGTATCTCTTTGCATGGTATGGTTCCCATTGAAAAAAAACATAAATGGGAATTCAAAGCACATTCCTTAGACACAATAATGTGCTACAAGCACTAGTTATGGGACTATAAAGACATCTTACCCATGCTTTAAGGCACCCCTCTAACTAAGGTCCTTTTTTCCTTCCTTCCTTCTTCTCTTGGATTGGTGGCTATCCTTTGGGAATTTTCATGAATTCTCGATGGTTTTAGGAAAAGGATATGTCAATGCAAACTCACTAAAAGTGGAATGGACTTGGTCTCGACTGAGAATGGGATAGTAGCATATCATCTTAATCACAAACTTTACAATAATCTCTTGTGACCTAGATGTAGATCACCTACCCACCATTCTCTTTTTACCATCATTCTCAATTCATAACATATCACCTCACTACCTCATATCATCATCAATTGATAGGTTTTGCTATGATGATCATATAATCCTAAGATGATTCATTAATTGGATCTGGGTCTTAACTTGAAATGTCAAATAATCATCCTCAATGTCTACAAACTCCTTGTGATGAAGGCATGCAAGGGCATCAAAGGCATGAGCTTGCTTTTGGGAGGACCCACTTGCACACCCTTTTTCCTACCTTGAGTTAAAATTCCTACCCATTGATCATTCTTTTGATCAATCACATCCACTTGCATTTAAACATCTAATTTTGCTTTATTTTCGCATCTAAAGTTCATCTAACTCTACTCAAAGCTCTTCTTCTAAGCCAACATAACCTTCTTCTATGTTGTTGCCATCATTATATGTCTTTCTATCTTTCATTAGACTTTTGTTTCATCCCAAAACTCATCCAAAATTCCTCCAATTTATAAAATGAAAAATAGATAATTATAGTTGCATCAATGCAACCTCATCAACATGGCAAGATGAGTTGACACAGCCCTATCGATGCATGTTCATCAACATAGTGCAAAAATACTATAAATAGGTGCAACACATAGCTCATTTTATGTCATTTTTCCAAATATCAAGAGTATTTTTACCATTTCTCAAAGCCTAAAAACATTCCAAATGTCCTAACTCTCAAACCACTAACCCATTTACTTCAATTTTTTGATCCTCATGCTACTTAAGATGATCTCTACATCATGGGTAACAAAAACCTTTGGTTTCTTCTAGAAATTTTTTTGAAATTTCTCTAACTCCTCAAGGTTAACCCATTAAAATAATATTAAATTACTAACCATGAAGGATTAAACCTAACAAACATACTCCATAATTCACAACTCCATGATTGACTATTAGAAATATTGATCACTTAGATAACTAAATCTACAAAATTCAACTCGGTTGTTATTGAATGCTTGTGATTTGTATGTTTGGGATTATGGGATACTTGCCACTCATCAAATAGCTTTCTCCTCCTTCATCAACTTTCTTGCTCTTATCAAGGGCTAATATGCTAGCAATCAAAGCACAATCCTCTTCTACTTTTGAATTACATTCATTAAGAAAATGGATTGGGAAGCCTACCTTGTACCAAAAATGCTTCTCAAGGTGTCAATATTTCTTGAAATTGATACATCATTTTCCTTTTCTCTTATTTTAATTTTTTTCTTACCTTTTTCATTCTTGAGATGATTCTCTTCCATCTCTTTTAAATCCTCTTCATCTTTTTACTCTTTGTGAAGAGTTGTTCTAAAATTAATTTTTTTTTATGATGGCTAGAATTGGTATATATTTTATCTCCATCTTTCCCTACCTCTTATTTTTTCTTCTTTACCTCTTTAGAATACATTTGAATAAAAGCCCTAGTTTTGGTTTTCCTTAAACACCAACTCATCAAAAGACTCTCATATGATAAATAAGCTTATCATGGGTGAGGGTTTTGAGATTTCTTATGCTAATGAGGGTTAAAATTCTAGGTTTGTGCTTAGGATGATTGAAGAGAATTTGGATGATTTTTTAGAGTTTTTTCTCCTTACTATAACTAGCTTGAAATATGTCTAAGTCCTTAATGATATTATACATTATTTCAAAGAAAGAATCAATAAACTCACCTCTTATTATGTGAAGGTTTTCAAATTTAGTCATTATCTTTAGTTACTTGGCTTGCATCACCTCACTTGTGCTATGATATTCTTGCACAATTACATCCCAAAAAGCCTTGTCATCTTCTTTATTGATTATCTTGGCCCCAATTCTCTCATTCAAAGTGCTACACATGATCATATTAATGAATGCATTCTTCTTCTTGTCTTTATTTTTCTTCCTCACTTGAGCTTGGTTGCAAAGAGAGGTGTCAACCTCATTAAAGTTATTTTTCATTACTTCAATAAATTCATTGAGCTTAAACAAGCTCTTCATTAGCATGCTCTAGTAGTTGAAATTCTTCTTTTCATCAAAGATGATGGAACACTTTGGTAGTTTATTTCATATTATTAAACCTCAACAACAAGGTCTTAATCAAAATTTTCAAGGTGCTAGTACGATAAGATCCCTTTTTACTCTTTGAAACTTATGATTGGGCCTTGAAATTCATCTTAAAAATTAATTGTAACTAGGACCATGAGTGGTATCTTACTCATGGTATTATAGACCATGAGTCTTTGTGAGGTCATGGATTAAGATCACAAGTCCTAGTTAAGTCCTGGTATGTCTTAGAACCAAGAATAATGATCATGGGTTTATGAAGCACTCATGGAATGTGGACCATGAGTTGTGATGTGATTATGGAGGTCTAACCATTGGTTGTGGAGTACTCATGAAATGTTAACCACAAATCATGATGTAGTCATGAAGGTCTAAGCATGGATCATAATTGATAATAAACATGTCAAACTTTTGTCTCCCATCTTCTCTTAAATTTCTATCTAAATCACGAGTTTTGATTCACTCATGCTATAGTACCATGACTCATGGCAAAGTTGTGGTATGCCAAAATACTATTATTTTCTTCTTTGTAACACCACAAATGGTGGTAAGGTTGTGATGTATCTCTGAGTAAACTACAAGTTTTGCTCAACTCATGGTTTAACAAGGGCACCATGATCAACTAAAAAATGATTATGGACTATGTTTTGTGGGAACAAGGCTCTAATATTAACCTAGTAGTAGTGAGAGTAGTTAAAATGACTAAGTATTAGAGGCCTGGATACCATTTTTAGAGCTGATTTATATTTTGAATAGAACTTATTCTCTTTAGCTCCAATGGGCCATTGGTTGGCCAAGAAACCTTTCTTTTAACTTAAAATTTTCTTAAAACCTACACCCCTAATAAATCCACAATGTGTAATAACAAAGATTAATCTCCAAGCAAGATCTTCTTCTTCTTTCTTCTCTTTAATGATAATGGAGATGATATGAAATTGAAACAAGGTTAAAATTAAAAAAAATGATATAATGGAATGCAATTAAAATAGATAATTTTCCTAAGATTAGATATGAGATGACGAATGGAGATAAACACTTCTATTTTTCCATTTCTTCAAACTTCAATCTTACATCAATGAACTTTTCTTGAAATGTCTTATGTTTGAGGAGAGCTCATACATGGAATAAAAAGAAAAGATAGGATGTGCTTAGGAGCACACTCAACTCTATACATGGCTATAAATGACCCACCTAATCATTATCTAAATTACAAGAAGATGAGACTTATAGTTTCAACTCATGTGGATGTGCCATTTATGTACTTTATGTGATTCCAACATAGGAGAAATGACTTCATGAGGTCTTAAATGGTCCAAAGGATGAGATTCATCACATGTGATATTGGAGGATCCATATTTAACTTTGCTTTGACTTCTTCTTCCCTCTCATTTTTGAAATACAAAATTGTGTCATGTGACACATTACATGAAGACTTGGAGACATGACCCCACATACTACATGACTTAACAACAACATGGAAAATAAATCTACCTCCTACAATGATATGAAAAATAAAAATGACATGAGGAAAGCACACATTAGGCTACAAATATTGTCACATGAGAGAGAGAAAATGTTTTATTGCTACTATGAGAAGAGAGAAGATTTTGGAAAAGTTTTAATGGTAAAATTTTTTTCATTAAAATAAGAAATTACATTAATATTTATAGGCTTGGCCATGAGGCTAATCTATTTACATGAGGAAAGGCTTATCCCATTAAAATGGGCTAACATAATGATGTGGCTTTAGTGTTTTGGGTCATTTCTCCTTCTAATCCATTCATGACTAATTAAAAAATATTTGAGAATATTTTTTGGTCTTCAACCCAAAGAAAAAAATAAAAAATCATATTTTTACATGGCTTTGTGTCCTAGTTACAAAAATTACTAATCTTTTAACTAATGTCTACATGATATAAAAATTTTGTTCATTATTTTTAATGTCTTCATGCTAATGGTGTTGGAATGAATGAAAAATTCACACTCTTTCCAATAATAGGATCAAATTTTATGGGTATATTAATTTAACACACTATTATGTTTTGCTTAAGTTCAACAAAAGTATTGTGTTATCTATATTTCCTAGGAACTGGTATAATCATATAGTTTTTGTTCAATACCCCTCAACAATGATGTTATTATGAAGACAAGGTATGATTAAAATAGAATATTAAGAATTTAGATAAATCCCATGTTTTGGTATTTCATATATCAAAATTTGAAAATGAAGAAATATGTGTTTTTTTTTTGTGGATGTGTGCAAGATTTTAGGAGCAACCAAACAAATCACTTGTAACATAATATTTTTCAAATCTTTCCCTCGAAGATACCTACCTTGATATGAAGATGTTGCTAAGCTCATGCCAAGAATGAGTTGGAAGTCAATTTAGGTTCATACTATAGCCTTAAGTTCCAATGAAGATGGATTTAAAAGAAGTAAAGATTTCAATTTCTTCAACATGAGATGTAGGATGGACATCCATGGTCAATTGTAGAGGTTCCACTAGAGGCTTAAAAATTCTTAGATGAACTTTTATAATCCAAGGTGGACATCCATCCTAGGGAGAGTCTAGGAATGTTGTATAGTGGATAACTACCTCCTTCTAGGACATCCCACTCAAGGCTAGAGCAAGTGTAGAATGGGCATCCAATCTTCGAATGTGATGTCTAGGATTGTTGTTGGGGTAAAATAAAAAAAACCACTTCAAGCCATCTCTCCACTTTAGTTCAACTAAAAGATGTAAAGGAAAGTTTAGGAAGGATGGTTAGGAAGGATGGGTTATAAAAGCTATAACCTTGCCCACTTCCATGCACTACTTAATCTAACATTTTGAGTTGGTTATAGCTACACAAGCTTCTCATCTACACACACTATGCTAGAACATTGGATAAGGGTTGATTGCTTTTACTAGTAGGCTTCATGATAGCTACACATATCTTCTCCTAAGGGTTTGAAATGCATATGCTTTCTTAATCTATTCTATATATCTTGCATTCATTGTTTCTAAGGGTAATTGCTTTGTGCATATTGTGTAGATTAGATTTGTAAGATCATTTCCTACACATTTTGTTTTGTCCATTCTTACTCTAAGGATCTTTGGGTCTTCTCTAAGGAAAAATCTCCACTTTCTATTGTGATGCCCTAAGGGGTTTGTAATTGATGCATTCTAAAGGATTACTAAGTGTTTGTGCTTTTACCTTGAGAGGTTTTGGTGTCTCTTTCATAAATACCATTTTTCTTAACCTTTGAGATTTATGGAAGTGTTGAAGGCTACCAAGCTTGGAAATCTCTTTATTAGTACCATGCAAGGAGGGTATAACATCTAAGGATATACCACCATAGTATTCTAAATCATAATTTGTATATAGTAAAATTTAAGTAGCAACCTTGACAATGCATATCAATGAGCTTGTTCCATTGTATTTTGATTTTATTTGTTTTTTCATTTACTTTTTAATTTTTGATTATTTTATTAGAACTTGTTCAACACCCCTTTTTAAGTTTAAGGATTCACAAAAAAATAAAATACAACAATGAATTCAAAGCAAGTTCAAAAAAATAATGAAAATACTCTTATTGACAAATAAAAGTATACTTTAACTATTAGGTCTATTACTTTGTTTATAGATGATGTTAAATATGAGTTGTACTTTAGACATTTCCATGTTCTACTAAAGTTCTATCAAAGTATGATGTTGGTTATCTAGCATAGGTACATATAGCCAAAATTTTTTGGTTCTAATTGTTCCTTATTAGATGCTTCTATGATAGATTAGAATTTTATTACTAGAAAATTAACTTTACCACCTTCTAGCTTTAATCTTAATGCATGGTCTATGATTAAAATGTGTTTATTAATTGAATCAATATATTCGTTTGTGGTCTTTCTTAACTAGAGGTACAATTAAGTTGTAAAATAGGCCAATGTAATTAAATAGCACTACAAAGGAAAAAAACACACACACACATACATCTATGTTTATGTTGCTATAGCATCAAATAGACAAGGAAGAATGACACTAATTCATTTGTATAAAATGTAAAAGAAACCATTAATATTACAATTTCTTTCGTATATGTTCTTTTTGAATTAATGTAGAAAATCAAGATGTAGATAAGAATACTCTATAAAGATTCAATCTATCAAATATTCACATGTTTCATTATAAAAGATAGTGTTGCCACACAATTTGAGATGCTATGTCTACACCTTTGAAATATTGATGATTGGAACCTAACTATAATTTAAAACATATAGCTACTAATAGGCATAATCAAACTTTCCATTTTATATATTTATAAGGGCATACCATAGAATAATCATCATTTTGATGGAGGATGGCATTACCAAATGATTATTTCTAAACTTTATAAAATTGTTCCAAATCATCCTAGCTTGATTGTGATGTAACATAATATGTTTTATAAGCTCTAGATTATTATATCCAAATTTATACTTTTGGTTATCATGATGAGAAATATTCTTAAGATATTCACTTACGACAAGATAATTTCATCTTAATTTAGTAAGAAAATAGCAATATTTGATGATAGGTTTGCTTTCTTCGATATGCTTTCATTTCCTTATTCATTTTGTTGACAATGAGTATAATTTGTCTTAGAATTTCATGCTAGACAAAAAACTTCATTACGTCTATGCCTCTTCAAAGTGCACTAGCATTTACAATGATAGGGAAATGAAATAGAGGCACACATTTAATAAATACTTATGCTTTATAGCTTGAACCTAATCTTTGTTGTCATTATTGATAATTTAAATGGCTAACTTAGGTAATAAGGTTTGAGTTAATTCATTTACTTTGTAGGGTATTTTTCAATTAATCATATCATATATCTAGTTAAGCTTTTCTACCTTTATAACTTAATTTAAGTTATTGTATCTTAAGGGAAATGCAAGCTAATGATGATTTTCCAATTCTAAAAGTTTGGAAACACAATAATCTTTCATAGAGGTGTCAAGTTCATTTGATGTTGGTGCAACTCAAAGGATGTATGGAGTAGGTTCACTCCACAATTAAATTACCTTCAACACACTAACTCCAAATATTATGCAAAGACAAATTTATTTGCTAGAAAAACAAGAAAACTAGTTATCTTCAATTAAATTATTCAAAGATTATGACAAGGTTCACATAAACCACAAGCATCTATAAACCTATCAAACTCAAACAATATTGTAGAGCATGAGGCTCTACAATCACACAATGGTTATTCTTAATACAAGATACAGCTAACAGAAATCTCTCCCATAACCTAGGATTGAGATCTTAACTCAAAAATGAGATACAAGAGAATATAACACATAGATCAACACACCACAAGCTAATCTTGGAGCTGTAGTCACCTATTGCACTCACCCAATGTGCTCACCCAATCTCTCTTGCCCAATTCTCCTTGCATACAAGCTCTCGTCCTCTCTCATGGATGAAGGCATACATAATTATATAAATCCAAAACCCTAGGAAGATTTCTATTTGCCCCCTTAGATGTTTTCCATGTGGATCTGGAGTTTTTGGATGTTTCCCAATCAAAATGCCATGTCAAATCTTTTAGATATCTCTTGTTTCATGTAGACATCTTTTGTGAGAACTCTGCTCATGGGAGAAACATCTAGTGTTTTTAAGATATGTGATCTCTGGATTGGAGATGTCTACACTTTAGGGGAGACATCTTTAGAAAGATATCTATCTTTCCAAGGAGACATTTTTCTATGAAAGCCTTGCTCTCAATAGAGATGTCTACTATTTTTGGAAGACGTTTTCACTTTAGGACAAGATATCTTTTTGTTTGCAAAGACATCTATTTTGAAGATGAAAAAAATAAAAATGCTGGTTCTGATGTCAAGAACCTTTGGATGCCTCCCAATAAGTCTCCATAGACCCTGAAACCTCCTAAACTCGTTAAAATAAGCCAAAAACACCTCCAAACATGCCAAAACATCCAAGAATCTTCATCATAAAAATCAACATAAAAACACACACAAAAATGGAACACATGTGTCAAGGTCTTCTCCAAGCATGAAAACTTGCAAAAACAACTTGTAGGACAAGCACAAGAGAATCAAAAGAGGTGTTCCTACACCAATGTAAGTGCTTTAATACATGAAATACTAGTTCCCTCTTATCTAATTAAGACCCTTAGGTCTCTAAAATAGTTTGACCTTTGATATGCATAATGGAAAGGAAAACAATGAAGGAATCATCTAGCTTAGTTGATATTGGGTCATTAGCTCTAAAATGAGGTATTAGCTTGGGGTAGAGTCTTGACTTAGTAAACCTCAATCATAGGTTCAATTCCATTGGACAACACTAAGTTATAAATTTAAATAAAATTTTCTTTAAAAAGGTATGAAATTGGTTTGATAAATCTAAAGATGTAAATAAAAATTTTGGTTTTACTTCAAGGTTTATAATATCTTGAATATGGTATTATTTAGAAATTTTTTTTATATATCTACATGTGACCTATATGAATTGAATTCACTTGCCCATAAACTAGGGCTATTTAATATATTACATATTTTTTAATATATAAGGTTACCATTAAAAGCTAACCAATAGCTTTAGTAACAAGGTTGGTAATGTAAAGTAACATATTGAAAGAAAAGTTACCCAGATGGAAAAATGAAGTACACAACCCAAAGTTGAGAATCTTAATAAGTGTTAGTCAAAACATAAAGAAATTTTAGGTAAAAATATGAATTTAGAAAAGTACAAGATAAAGATATAAGCAAATATTTTATCAAAATAAACATTGATTACTTCTATGTGGTGTCCTTGTAAATAATAAATTTTCCCCAAAGTTGAGAATCTTAATAAGTGTTAGTCAAAACATAAAGAAATTTTAGGTAAAAATATGAATTTAGAAAAGTACGAGATAAAGATATAAGCAAAAATTTTATCAAAATAAACATTGATTACTTCTATGTGATGTCCTTGTAAATAATAAATTTTCTTATTCTTTAAGCATCCATTTTCTGGTAAAATGAACATGCAAATTTCTTATCAATATTATCATTGATAAAATTTGTACGTGGAGGCATCCTCTTGCAGGCTTCTGAATCCTCCTACGATGGATGCAATCATGATCACACACCCAAATATGATGCAAAACTACAACATCAAAAGCATTAAATTAAAGTTAGCTTAGCTGCTGCTGGTGTTCCTTGTAGGATTAACTAAAACATAAATCAATTTAAAGTTGTTACCCAGTTGACGATCCAGCTAGGGCTCCATCTCCGCGGCTTTTTTATAGCGAGCCACATCATACAAGGCAGCTAACCATCAAATTAAAACAGAACAGCAATTTCATCATTTTCGTATCCATTCCATTCAATTCTGTGGAGTAATCATTTAATAATGAGCCACATTTCTTGTAAGAAAACTTACAAAATACGTGGTTGGTGCAAACGCCAGGCCTCCGAAGAAACCAAGCAGATCCCCGAAGAATGGGAACGTGATCGCCACGAACAGAGTGAAGGCTGCCACCGTGATGAGAAAATTCTGATTAAAAACAGGAACACTGCATTCTTATTTCAGAGAAAAATGCAGCATGATGTTAAAATATGTGTACAAACCAACGTAAGGAACACGAGTAGCAAGACGTAGAGGAAATCCTTCCAGTGACACACGAAACTTGGTTTTGAGGGTTTTTTCTATCAAATCATATACTGGCATTGCAAAAACCTGCGATATCAAAACAGAATCACGATGAGTAATCAACTTCATGTGCTTACATCTTCATCTTTAAGTTACATTTTGTTAGGAATGTCAACAAAATGTCATGCCAACGTATGTTATATTTGATAACATGCATAGAGATAGAGAATATATAACAGGGAAAATGAATAAGTTAAGAAACAAAATTATTAACAAGGAATTTGGGAATGAATAAATGTCTATAGGACATGCTTGCAGGTTTCGTGAGTTTGTCTTCCTCAAACATCTATTCCTTAGAGGCCAGCACTAACACCATTAGGCCTAAACCTAATCAAAAGGGGTGGCCAAATCTCTTCTTGTCCCACTTCACTTGGTACTTGTTACTAGCCCTTTACTACAACCACAACTCCATGATAGCATGCTTTTTAGTTACTAGGTATAAATACCTTAGATCAAACTCCCATATGTTACCCCAAGGGACATGTGAATAATTACAATGCACCTTTTCATTAATGGCCTTATTATAATAATTACAACACGTTGTTACAAAATGACACTATTTAGAAATAGAAATGTGGCATGTATAGTTTATGATTTTGTAAAACCTTAAGAAGTGCAAAAATGTTGTAATGATCATAAATGAATTCATACCAATTGAGTTTAAACAATCTTTATGAGTAGCTTACTGAAATATAGATATGATTTATGTGATCCTAAGTGGCTAATACATTATTGGACAAAGGTTACACATTTGAGTCAAACTCAGAAGAATCCTTATACCTCTACTTATAATTCTTCATGTTGGCTTGTAAGAAGGGTTTGAGGGAGAAGGGGTGGAGGGGCTGTTGAAATCAGAACTAGATTACTATTTCCAAAACTCAAGTAGAACTTTATAACTTATTACAATATACTAAAATTGAACTCATAATTTGGAATTTTGGAACCAAGAGTCTCACCATTAGGCTAAGAGCTCAAACAATGAGATACTAATCTAGTGGTAAGACCCTTGATTTGGAAACTCTAAATCATGGGTTTATTTTTGGTAATCAGTATTGAGCAAGCCAAGGATCAACAATAATAAAAACACATTTTTAAGGAGAAGGTGATAATGTGGTGCACCTGATAGCTGCCGATGACGTGGATGACAACCATGATGTTGGCAGCAGCAATGAGCCACTCCGGGTGACGAAGAGTGAGCAAGAGATTGTCGTGGACTTGGTTGCCGAAAGCCCAGTAACCCACCATAGTTACCGGAAAATAACATACTCCCACCACCAGGTAGGCCCCCACCACGCCTTTCCACATGGCCACCTTCGACGGCTTTCTAGGCGTAGACGGCAACGTGGCCTGGATTTCCAGAGCCACGTTGTGGCCCGCGTACGCAAACGCTATCACCCCAACGGCGTTTAGTACTCTGAACATGCTCCCCGTCTGCGGGCCCCACGAGTACTCCACCCCCGCCTCTCTCCCTCTGTACAAACACGCTGCCCACCCGATCGTGGAGTAGCTGCATCATCCAAATTAATCATGGAGTTGGACCATCACATCATTATTATTATTTTAGCGTTACCTTAAGAAAATGTGATCGCTTACATTGACCTTTATAAACATGATTGATTTTTTTTTTTTTTCCTCTTGTTGGGTTATGAATTGAAACTTTCGTGTGGGCAAAAGTTGCGATTCAGATCAGTTGTAAAGTTGCCATTCGTGGCAGGGACCGTCGATATGAAAAAGACCTATGCTTCATTCGAACCGCCATGGCATTAAAGTTACCTGGAATCGGATATTTGGGATTTTTGTTTAGGATTCTGAATCATGATCCTCAAAAGGTTTTGGCAACCTTGATGGTAGTTTTTGTCACCGCGGTTTCTTGGGATTCCTGACAGAATTTCGCAAATACACGAAACGATTCTGAATCACGATTTTATGCTTACAAATGTGAATCTTGTAAAATATAAACGTTTCGCTTGTTTTTGGGTGCACGCAGCTTGAAAGATCAGCCAATTTCGTGTTGGGTTTGGCATCCTTTTATAATGGTAAAATAACTGACATGAAGAAAAGTTTATCGTGAAATATTAACAGGAGTTGTGGCATGAACGGTCGACCCTGAATTGGCAATTTTAGGATTGGGATAATGTTTGAATGATGATGATGTTTCACAGCTGAAACTTTCACTGATATAGTGAAATCAAGCGTTTCTGTGACGAACTGAAAGAAAGTTTTCTGAAGTCCAGATAGTCTGCTCATAAATTGGATATTACCTTGTTAAGGCTGTGAATGTTATCCAACAACACTTGATAATTCTTCTTTGCCGTTTATTTAGAATTTCACGTTTTCTGTTGAGTAGGACCTCTTTACTATTTGTTTGAGTCATAATTTTAGCATCAAATTGTAAATGTAAGCCTCATTTGATTTTGGATTTGATTGCGTAAGAGATTAATCTAACAATTTCCTACCAAATTCTACTTTTAACTTACTTCAACTTGTGTAAGATATCAAATTTAAGTAATAACCACAATACTCATAACCCCATGACCCAAGTTTCCTGCACTAGTTATTCTCAAATATTAAATTAACCGTCTCCAGCCCATCAGTTTGGAACCAGACGTTAACTTTAACTCATTCTTTTAAGAATTCCATCTGCACCAGTGCACCCTGAGCCAAAGCTTTATCTCCAATATTTAGAAATTTCATTTCAATATCAGGCAAACAAGCTTAGTTCAGAATACTCAACAGTTTCTAAGTTATATTTACCATGCTAAAAGTCAGGCCACTTTAAGCACCACATCGCAAATTTGACCTCCACCATAGCACTATCAATCAAAGTTTTCTTTCATAATTGCTATTGAAAGTGGAAGTTGCTGAGTTCTACGGTATGAAACCAAATCATAAAGTGTTTTTGATGGTGGCTTGAACAGACTGAAACCTCATTTTTTAAAAACATAGACTGTCTTAGAATTGGTATAGGCTAACTAGAGTATCTCTCATATAATTCAAATCAATTGTTTAAAGTTAATTTCTTAACCGAAAGCTAGAAACGACTAACCTGAGAGACATTATTGCAGCAGCAAGAGACAGAACGGTGACGGAATTGAGATTTGGAAGGAAACACAGGAAGAAATGCAAAGAACCCAAAATGAGGATCCAGTAAGACTGCCTCAGCTTTGTGCAGCTGGTGCAGAGAGTGTTGTAGAACTTTGCCAGGCACTGCCCGCCAGTGACTATGTAGACTATATCTACTCCAACCTGCACTCCCAAATTGGGGGGCATCATGATCCACAGACCAAGTTTTTGTCCAAAAGCATGCTGTGCCAGTTCATGATATCCATCAAATCTCTTTCCTGGAACAACCTCATGTAGCTGCACAAGCTGCCAGAGTGTGTAGAGTGTGATTGTCCATGAAATCACATGAAGCATCATTCCTGTTCCCCTGTACCCAATTTCATATTCATGATCAATCATTCTAATGAGAATCCTGTCACAAATAGTAACTGGAACCAAGCTTATTAAATCTGTATAGACTCAAAGCATCTGTAAGATCAATTAATTTGTGCAAAATATATCGGTAGCAATAAATTCTGAGTACAGCAGATGTGATGTGTTCAGGAATCATGCAGCTTGAATATGTCTTCTATCTAATTTATTTGAACTTAGCTACAGTAAATAGTAATGCTGCTACTAAAATTGAAACCGGCATGAGATCTTAACCCAGTAAGAAACATTATGATTCTGTCAGTTTGAAAAATACACTCATTGGAAAGATTACTGGAACTACTAGCAATTAATGTTCATGCTAATAGCAGTAATGGACTACTGATCCATGGCAAAAACTCACCATCCAAGGTATTTCATAGTGTATGGCAGACCCAGAACACCTGCACCAACCATGGCAGTAACGTTGTGGAAGGTTGAGTACCACCATTTTGCAGTCCTTTGCTGGTTATCCCTGGTTCCTTCCTGTGCTTTAGGAGATATTCCTTCAACATCCTTGCTATCCTGTCACATGTGCAGTTCAAAAACATTGTGCATGAGAATTGAGAAACAGTATTTTTAACTATTGGGATTTGTTTCAAATTCTTCGAGTGTGGGTTTCAATTTCTAGATACCTCCAGATCCCATGAATTCTCAGGAGATTCATGTCCAGATGCAACCATGTTCTTCAAAATCAAAATGGTGAGCAGAGTCCAACTACTATGATTGACTCGCTCTGGAGGTGCATGTACAGGATTCTTCTCCCAGAATTCAGCTGCAAGAAAAGAGTAAAGTGAGCAAACTATCATGCTCTGTGCTCACATATACCAAATATGAAACTATGTTGCAACAACCGCACTGAGAAGTGGGCCTGCTTCAACCTGCTTTTCTTACTCAATCGGAAAGCAAGAATGACTTTGATGGGATACAGGAAATTTGGTTAATATTTGCTCTGCTCTGGTGCCATCTCCTATTGACAGCTTTGTCATATTCACATTCCCAAACATCCATAGGATGCTCCAAAACTGAGATAGTTTTTAGTGTCTGAGAACAGAAACGCTCTAAGAAACATACTCTGATAAAGCCTCTAACCTATAGTTCTGACAAATATCAATTAACATTTCAAAATGTCCTCCAACACTAGAATCGCAAAGAAAAGAAAAATACTGTGATAAAGCGTCTAACCTATAGCTCTCACAAATATCAATTAGCATTCCAAAATGTCCTCCAACACTAGAATCGCAAAAGAAAAGAAAGATACTCTGATAAAGCATCTAAGTTATAGTTCTCACAAATATCAATTAACATTTTACTCTGATAAAGCATCTAAGCTATAGTTCTCACAAATATCAATTAATATTTCAAAATGTCCTAAGAGTAGAATTGAAAAAAAAAAAAAAAAGATACTCTGATAAAGCATCTAACCTATAGTTCTCACAAATATGAATTAACATTTCAAAATGTCTTCCAACACTGAATCGGAAAGAAAAGAAAGATACTTTGATAAAGCATCTAACATATAGTTCTCCTAAATATCAATTAACATTTCAAAATGTTCTCCAACACTCTCGGAAAGTCTGATATATAGTTATCACAAATATCAATTAACATTTCAAAATGTTCTTCAACAATCGGAAAGAAAACCTACTGTATGTATGCTGATGTCACCTTGGCGAAAAAGTTTGGCATTAAAAAACCTATGACCATGTTCAATGAATCTAAAAGCATCTGCTCAGCCGTCACTACAATCCAAAAGAAAAGAAGAAAGATACTGTGATAAAGTGTCTGATCTATAGTTCTCACAAATATCAATTAACATTTCAAAATGTCCTTTAATACTATGGAAAAGTTTGGGATTAAAAAAACTATGACCATGTTCAATGAATCTAAAAGCAACACTAGAATCCAAAAAAAGCCTACTGTATGCTGATGTCACCTTGGCACAAAAGTTTGGGATTAAAAAAACCATGACCATGTTCAATGAATCTAAAAGCATCGGCTCATCCGTTGTTAATTAAGTTAATCTACTATTGTATCTATGAACCTTTGTTTGATTTGGTAATAATTATTAAGAAAAGTAAGATATAAAATATTCATACTAAAAATAAAATCTCCAGACATACGGAAACAATGAATCTAACGTAAATATAAAATACTAAAAATAAGCCAGTGTACTTTATGTCCAACCGAATTATATGGTATTCTTTAACAAACAACTTTTACCTTACTAAAGTTAGTCCTCTGCCCTTTCTCACTCAACACTGCACTGCACAAATCATGAAGACTCTCCTACCAGGCACAAACCACGAAGATTCTTGTACAGTACTTTAATGAATAAAACTAGTATACAATATTTGCATGCAAGGAAGAGACCGACCTTAATAAAGTGGAGGCATTCATAGCTTACGTATTACGTTGTGATGCTGTGTGTTGTTCATTTAAGTTTCTCATTCAATTTCATATTTACCCAACCTCTTATACACAGCACAGTTTTGCTTCTGGGCCTTTTACAATTTTCCAGCCATACATTGTTACACAAAACCACACAATGCCCCTACATTGCCTTCATGTGTGTACGCCATTAGTGACCCTTCTGCCCTTTCTTTTTCGAACTTAAAATATATATTGTCTTTTAAAAAACATTAAGATATATTATAAATTGTAATCATTCTTTTCATAATTTAATTTACATTTTAGGAATATTTTCATTTTTAAAAATCAATTAATTTATTTTATAAATTGTAATAATAGCAATGAAGTATTAGTTTAGTGGTAAGAGCTTTGACATGGAAATCCCATGTTACAATTTTAGTTTCAATTCACAACCTTGAGTTATGATTTGAAAAAAAAAATTCAATGAAAGGAATACTAAATCTTAATTTAATAGCAATAACAACAATTAGTTTACTAAGTAATTAAGTAATACTAGTTATGGTCATGTATGCTAGTTCAACAATTATCTAACATGATTTGTGAGTAATAGTATTTATGCAATGCATCACTAATTATGATTAATTGTGCTCTCATTTAATTAGGTAGTTTCATTCATTGGTGAATAACTATGCTATCATCATCACGGAAGACTAAAAATATGAATAATAATTTTAAAAAATTTAGTTTGTATATGAAATCATCAACATATAAGGCATAATCTAAAGAAGAAGCATAATAGTATTGCTCTCATCATTATGGTGCACTAGTTGTAACTTAGGTGGTTGGCTTACATGATTTGCACCTAGGAGGTACTTGTTCAATCCCAATACCAGCACCTTGTGTGCTAGCTTACAAGCATATTCCAAGCATAGATAACACAACCAATGTTTCTCTCAAAAATAAAAAAATTGCACTTATCATCATGATATTGCTTTCTAACAACATAGACTAAATGATTAAGGTAGGCAAAGAATTGTACCAAGTGCTACAACCTAAATGTATATCTTAAACTTGTCACTTGCACAACCACTGATGAGCAGCGAGCTATCCCTATGCTCAACCATACGAATACGAGCATACATGCACAATCCAGTCGAATTCCAAGGACTAAGTGCTTACGTGCCTTTGTGGAACAAGGACGGGTTAGTCAATCGTTGTCTTCCCAAGCTTACTTGTATAACATGATTGTATGGTTAAGTAAACTTGAGGTATATGATTTTTATAGTTTTTTAAGTTTTTATGTCCTAGTGCTGTAAAAGGAGGAGAGAGATAACTAAGTAACTAATTTTAATTTAACTACTTAACTATGTTTTAACTAGTCCTAACACCAGCATTTGTTCTCACTTATTGTACACATCCTGAACTAGTGCAACACTACTAGGATTACCAAACGCTAATCATTACTTGGTTACTAAGTGTTACACGCATGCTCGAAGTGATCGTATTGAGTGTGCTTACTTAGGAGAGTTTCAAGGTGAGAGAGAATATTAATTAACTAAGGAAAGCATTAAGTAACAGTAATTAACATTAATTAATCTATTCTGAATGTTGCAAGGTTTATCACAAAGTTCATCTTTATTGCTATACACAAGGTGTGCTCAGGTACACAATGCTCAAATAAAGATCCGTTTACTTTATGACTCCTATTGCAGGCACTCAAAAATAATTCTATCTTTGGAAAGGGAAAAAGGCAAGATTTTGGGTAAGGGACTAAGACTAACTATGCAAACCAAGTGCGCCCACCTCTTATTTATAGGCAACATGGTAGGCCCCAATATCACGTACGCAATATCGTGGGGAAGGCTCCGATATCGCGTACGTGATATCGCAACTCATCATACCCCCACAATTGAATGAAAACTCATCCTCAAGTTCCTTACAAAATATTGGGAAGGTATGGGATTATTGACTAAATGAAAACTAACAACAACATGAAATAACAGACTCAAAGTGCCTAGTGAATGGATCAACAAACATATTACAACATTGGTGTTCACGCCCTTTGTGGTGAACACTGTACATAGATGACATCTAGACTCTCATTTGATAGCTTGAAGAGAGAGTAAAGAAAATGAGGTGTGTTTCTATCAACATCACGATTGTGCCTTCCACTATTTATCCATAGCCACGTGACCAAACTTGTTCCCGGTGTAAATTCTCCAACTCTAGTCTATCCCAAGTGCCTCCTCCTATCCCAGTCCATAGTTCGTGTAATCACCATCTGCACACACAACACAGTCACGAATGAGCAAGGATAAGTAAACCATAATGCAATTCATACCTTGCCTCGATATAAAGCACATTGGCTAGGTTGTGGTTATGGCAGAAACTGGATTAGAGGTTTATCACTAATAACTACCCAAGGTTTAGGGGTGATACAAGTAGTAGAATGGAAAAATTTGTGACAGGGCCCCCACGACTAAGAGCGAACCTCCGGTAGCAATAGGGTGGAAAAGTATAGGGAACAAGAAAAATGAGAAAAATAACAATGGCGATGCCAATAAAATGGATTTCATGGATGGGAATGAAATGAGAAATTACTAATTACAAGAAATGTTTAAGAAGAAAAATTTAACAATTGCACCATAAAGGAATATCAATGGGTTCTCCCCAAAGTAGGCTCATGCCCTTTATGCCCTGAAAAACCCACAAACCAAAGAGTCCATAGGCTCTAGGAATGACATATGGAAATAATTGTTAAAGACTGACCTATAAGAATTTACCAAAGAATAACAATGCATCAACCAGAAGATAGACTAACCATAAAACTAGCAATGAGGTGGAAAATGGGAAGAAAGATGGAGAGTAGAAAATGGAATGGAATCCCAAAAGCAAGGTTGTGTAAAGTCCCTTGTGTATTTTATGGGTAAGGTGATTGAGTAGAACTCATTCCAAATATGGACTCAAACCACCACATTTAGTGACCTTACATCAATACACTTAGCCAATCCATCCCCTTGAAGCAACAAGAATGCTTCCCCAAAGAGTCACCACCAATCCAAGGAGAGAGAGATGGAGAAACAAGAAGCAAGAAAGGGCCTTAGTTAGAGGGAACCTTCAGGCATGGGTAACATGTCTTTCCAATGCCATAACTAGTGCTTGTAGCCTAGATTTCTTTATTATGTCTAAGCGGTGTACTTTGAATTCTCATGTTTTTCTTTTCATGAGAACCACACCATGCAAAGAGTTATTTGATTTATTCAACTTCCTGATGTTTGGTCATCAGTGGAATGGCAAAGAACCCATGAAAAGCATCCAAGTAGCCAAGAGAATAGCCAACACATGTGCATCGAATCCCCTTGAAGTTACACCCTTTTCAATCGTTGAATCCTTCCTTGGTTTGAAGAATACAAAGCCACCAATTCATTAATAGTTTATTAAGGGATAGTACAGTTCCAAAACCAGGGGAGACAATAGAGTTGAACAGGGGAATGGACGGTGTGGACTCATTGCCTGTTTTATCAAAAGAACCATATCATAATACCAACATTGGAAATCAAAGGTAAAATCCCAACATTAACAATCAACACCATTATAATACAATCCACCATCATGAGCACTTATTGTATGACGAATGAAAATAAATCAAACAAAGAAATAGGAAAAAATGTGAAAAATGATATAAACAAAAATAAATAAAATTGAAAACAAATGTGTAAAAAAAATACAAAAAAA
>MNCI01005936.1:550653-608972 GCA_015680685.1 Gnetum montanum
GCGGCGGACCGCGATATCACGTATGCGATATCGCAGGGAACAACGCGATATCGCATATGCGATATCGCGGCGGCCATGATATCGCGTATTGCGTACGCAATATCGCAGCCTGTGCATATCGCGTACGCGATATCGCAACCTGTGCATATCGCGTCTCATCAAATGGAAAAATAGAAAGGAAATAGAAATGTCAAAGAAAATAAGAAGAGTAAGATTTAAAAAATAAATGTATAAAAGTACTTTTTATTTTTTTACTTATCTATATTGTATTTAGCATGAAATTCTTTCCAATATCTTGTACTAAAGTTCCCTCTTGAATATTATTCTTTTACAAAAAACCTAAAGAAAAATAAATCACATGGAAGATAAGATTGTTAGTTTGAATAAGTAGCTTGGAAAAAATCAATTCATAAAATCTCACATGGATGTCCCAAATTATGAAGTTTTCATAGAACTAGCTTAGATATATATATATATATATATCAATTGGCCAAGATGATTTTAAAGAAGATGATGTTAACCAAGCCTAACTACTAGATGAGGTAACAAGATAACTAAAAATGAAATCACTCATCACTCCTCTATTTCTCTACCACTTACCCAATTTAGTTTTACCTTCTCAATCAAGTTTGCCCTATCTTTGTTTATTCATGGAATTTTTGAAAAATAAATCTCTTGCAATGATAACAAAAACCTAGTTGTAGAAGTGGAAGCAATGATAAGAAAAATAATACACACTAAACCATTTGAAATTGTATAAGCAACTTCTTTTGGGCTTAAGAATGGTAAACCTAAGTATATTATTGTATAATATTTTTAAAGTATTATATGAGCTATATGTTAGATGACTTCTTTTTACTAGGACAAGGCTAAGATGATGATGATATTGACTACATTTTTTGGGATGTATGTATAGTCATTGTTTTGGGCCCAACAATGAGGTGTTAACTTAGTGGTAAGACTCTTAATATAAAAGTTCCAAGTCATGGGTTCAATTCTAGTGGGTAATGTTGAGTTATAAAGTTCTAATTAGACTAGATATTTTGGAGTATGCCTATACCCTAATTATTTTAGGGTTTCAATACCTTAATGTTATTCTTTTGGGCCCACCCTCCTTTCTTTGACCCAAACTAAAAATCTAAAGATAGATAGAAGATCCAAAGTTTGAGAACATCACAATAACTTAAAATGCCATAAAATTTAGGGTTCCAATACCTTAATGTTATTATTTTGGTCCCACCCTCCTTTCTTTGACCCAAAATAAAAGTCTAAATATAGATAAAAGATCCAAAGTTTGAGAACATCACAATAACTTAAAATGCCATAAAATTTGGATGAAATTGAAGAATCTCCAAAAATTTTGTTAAAACATTTTTTGTTTTTTCTTTTTCTTCTAGAAGAAATGAAATTTATGGAAGATCATTCAGAGATTTGATTACTTTTTAAAAAAATTCTCTTTATCAATATGTTCAAATAGAAAAGGTAGATGAATATAGTGAATATGTTTGCTTAAAAATATCACAACAAAAATCATTTCTATTCTTAAATTTTTACTACCTTACATTAATAAAAGCCACTCTCTATGACTAAGAATATTTACTATAAGATTTGTAATGTCAATTTCTACTATAATTAGTTCTAACTAGATTCCTATTAATTACTATAATTCTTAAGGCTTATTGATATATAAGAAAAAAAAATGGAATTGGTACTCTTGATAATAATTAGTTCAATTATAGGGATCAGCATTTGTTAGAATGGGAATAGTGACTAGAATTAGTGGTTTTAAATAGTATTTATAAATACTCAAAGTTGGGTAGCTTCATCTTTTGAGAATCATAATGTTGCTCCAACAATGATTTTCTTCTTTCTACTATAGAGAATGTTAGTAGCATTGAATGATTCCTACTTTCCATGATCATTTGAGATGCTTCCAATGATGAAAATTGTTAAAAGTCTTGTCTAATAATGAGAATGTAAAAACCATGATGAATTATAGTAGTAAGCGTATTTATACTATGGTATTACCATGGTATAACCATGATAGTTGTGACCAATCATGGAAATACTAAATGTGCTATGGTTAAATTTTAGCTATGGCTAGACTTAATTGATTTTTCTTCTAATGATCGTGTTTGCTATTTTCTAATATTAAAAATTATGATTGAGATTCAACTATGAGAGTTTATCTCATTATTTCTATCCAATAAAAAAATGTGTTGTGATTAAGATTTTAACTAATAGTCCATTAATAAGGGAAAATGTATGCTCATTTTAATAATACAATGAGTAACCAAGTGACTAGTATAACTAGCTTAGTTATATATTTATAATATATATCTATATTTTGGCTAAGAGAATGTTCTTTGTTGATAAGTAATAAGTTATTTGAATATAATATTTTGCAACTTTTGGATGAAGAACAAGATTTATGAATTATAATTTTCATGATGATGAGCAGTGAGGTACCCTTATGCCCAACTATATGAATCACAAGCATTCATGCATGATCCGCTCAAATTCCATTGATGGGACTAGTTGTGACATCTAGATTGTTATGTCTTGATCATAGTTCATTATCTTCCCACTTAGACTAGTGGTAGCTTTGTCATGTATCGTTTAGTCCAAAGTGAGGCATATGATTCTTAATGTTGTTTCAACCTTATGCTACTCCTAATGATAATAAAGAGATCAATTATTTAAATTAATTAACAACAAAAATTAAAGTCTAAATTAGCCTACAAGTCATGAGTGCTCATTCCCAGCTTGTCGTACATGTCCTAAACCCACTTATCCACTACTGGGATTACTAAGCACTATGAAATTGGGTGAACTAAGCAATAATGCTATTGGGATTACCAAGCAAATATGTGTTTACACTCAAAACTAGTCCCACTCATTTCTCCAAGTTATTAATATGCATGGAAATGTAAATATTAACTAAGTACATGAAAATTAAATTGCATGGAAAGTAAATCTAATCTAAGTCAAAGTGCCGAAATGAATAAGAATTAATCTCGATCTTATTTTTGTTCATGGAATGTGTCCAAGTACATTGCCACTTAAATAATATGCCATAAAACTAGCTCATATTCATTCTGCAAGCACTCACTGACTACTCTCTAAGACTATAAAATAAAATTGCAAGAGATTTGCTATGCTATGACAAAACCTATTTCCAAACCATGCATCCAAGCACTATATTTATAGGTTGGCACACATCCCGTGATATCATATATTCGACATCACTTCTTGGATCCCAATATCAGGTATTCAATATTAGGGCTCCGATATCAAGTACTCGATATCAGAGCTAATAAAATCAATCTTTTACTTAAACAAATGCAATGGCATGTGTCGAGGCATCTACGTTGAGGCATATTCCTTGACATGGTTACATCAATGTAGCCAACTAATACTTCATCATACCTCCATGACTGAGTAAAAACTCATCCTTAAGTTAACAAGATAAGATCGAGCTTTCTTTACAAAAAAATGGAAATGATGGAATTATTGACTAATGCTAACTACTGACTGAATCTAAGTGCCACATTATAAAATTTTATTTAAGTGGATGCATATAAAATGATAGAGTGATGAAAAAACTAGATAAACATTGAAGATTACAAAATTTACAAAGGTCTTCAAAAATCTGCTAAACATTATTCTTCTTATTGCCACTAGTGATGGTAGACTTCCAACCTTGATTATTATGTCGATGCTTCTCTGGTTATGCAAAAAATTCTTGAAGGATGGACTAAAATTTCTTCTCATCATCCCATGGATCTAGCAAACATGCGATGTTTGAGTTGCTATCTTATATGTCCTACAATTTTTCCATGGGCATATCCTCCGTTGTCCCCCTCTTGGCTACATTTTCGTGCCTCGTAAAAGACCTTCTTCCTTAGGCATTTCTTTTAGCATCACCTATAGTCACCAAAGAATCAACATGAGTTTTAGTAAATTTTTCATTAATAATCAACCCTTTTCAAATCCCTTAGTTTGCATTTAAGCACAAGGTGATTACAACATACTATGCCCAAGGCTATGAGGTAACTAAAATCATCAAGCTATTCATCTTATTTTGGTCAATTAATATTAGTTACCATAATGTTGGAAAAATTTCAAAAATTTCAAAGTAAGCATCCCTAGTCCCCATGACTAATAAGTGTAACTTTGGAAGCACACAAGTTTTTGAACAATTAAAAAAAAAAAGGTTCAATTTAGAAGATGACCAAGAAATATTGAACTTGAAGGATATTTTAATAGAAGAGTAGGAAAAAGTAAAAAATTAATTGAAAGAGATGAAAAGTATTCCCAAAATTATGCATAAATTCAAAGAAACTATCACTAATTTTTTGGAATATTTGAAGGTTAGTTCAAAGCCATGATCAACAAAAGTTATGCAAGTGGGTCCTTCACAAAGCAGGCACCTACCATAATGCCCTTGCATAACCACTTCTATAGATGTCCATGGGCACCCTAAAAGTTAAATTTAGAACATGCCTTTGTTCCAACTACCATGATTGGGATGTTGCACTATACTACACAAAACCAAAAGGCTCATAATTGCATGCAGCAGTGAGGTAAATAATGTGATGAAAAGGGATTGTAGAGATCGGGATGTAAAGTACTTGACCATGTCCACAATAGGTTCTTATGAAAAATGTGGTTAAAATGATCAACATACCTATCCATCCAAGATTAGACCAAATCCATACCATGAATAGTGACCTCACATTGACGTGCTCCTTCTTGCTAACCACCATGAGTCCACAACCACCTCAAAGAATAATCATCACTCCAAAAAGAGAAGAAAAGAGAAGAATGAAGAAAGGACCTTAGTTAAAGAAGAGCCTTTAGGCATGAGTAACATGTCTTTCTAGCCCCATAACTAGTGCTTATAGCCAATTATTATGTCTAAGGGATGTGCTTTGAATTTCAATTATTGTTTTTATTTTTTATTTTTTCTTTTTTTTTTGTAATTTTTGGATGGGAACCACACCATGCAAAGATAGCGCTTCCTTTTTATTGGTCAAAGGAGTGATGATACATTCCAAGAGGAGTCAAAAAACCACATGAAGGAAGTTAAGAAGAGAACCCAACAAGTCCTCTTAAGGTCACACCCTTTGCCATTCCCACTTGGTCATTCTCTCTTTCTTCAAGGTACAATGATCATTGATTAATTTTAGTTTTATGAAAGAAGAACCAAATTGTTTTCATGAAAAAGACCTTTTATTCAAGAACTAAATGGATGGATGAGGTAGTCTCACTACTTTACACAATGACTTATCCAATCATCTTGAAAGCATAGAACAAGAACCCAACACATAGCATGACTTCTACATCATGACTTGGTAATATCATTAAAAAAAACGTAAAATAAATTCATAAAACATAAAGAGAATGACCCGAGAAAAGAGAAAAATATAAAAAAAAATAAAAATATTAAAAAATGAAAAACATATAAAGAATCAAAAAAATTTTGAAGAAATATGAAAATGATAAAAAATTGTAAAACAAAAAAGGTGAAAAATACATATTAGTTCTTGAACCATGATGGATCATCTCCCCCATGACTAATCTTATGGCCACAAATTCAAGAGATGGATCACACAATCCCCTACTTATACACCATTGATTTCCCATATATCACTATTACTAATTTAATTAATCATGTGATAGCACATCTAACATTGGTGATAGTCTTGTTTGGATCATTCGAATGTGTATCTTCATTTGGACTTGAAGGTATTTCCATTTTGGGAGATCTAGATGTGTTTGCTTCTTCTTCTTGACTTTCTATTTTAATACTCAAGTCTCCATGTTTAATATCCTTTTCTAATGTATAATCAGAGTGTAAGATATTTGTGTCTAAGTCCTATGTTTGGTCCATTTTCTTAAGTCTAGAACTAATAAGCAGATCAGTTGCCTCCATGCATCTTTCAAATAATTTTATATTCTCATTTTCAAGCCACTAGGTGTCTTCTAGTTTAGTGGCTACTATGTAGATTGGTTTTTGCTCACTCACTTTCTCTTGAACTTTGTTGTGGGTTCTATTAATATCTTGAATTTCCAACTCACAACTACACCTTTTACTATTAGTAGTGATGCATGGATTCTTCTATCTCTTCATAGTGCTAGATTCATCGCTTCTATTAGGTGTTGGGGTAATAAATAATTTTGGCCCTTGCATAGGATTGGAAGACATTGGTCATGAAAGGAAGGATGTTGCACTTGATTAGCATTATGTTGATTTGGATGAGTTATTAGGTCCATGAGCATTGTGCTTATGCATGGGAATCGGCCTAAAGAAAGGACGTTTTCGAGATTTTCATGGAGATTTATTTGCATTATCATTTCTATGTATGTTCACAATACAAGTGGCATTCTCTCATTTATGTCATGTTGTTGAGCCTTCCTATGTTGTTGGTGGTGACATATCGTGGAGGGAAGTATGAGAATATTGAGGATATGATGAAGGATGAGAAGTGTGAGATGGTGATCTCATGGAAGATGTTGCAAGATGATGATTTTTGGGAGAGTGGTAGTAGTGGTTTGAGGTAGAGGAAGTAGAACCAATTTGGTAAATAGGTTGTTGAACATAATATCCATATAGGTTCAGTTGGCAGTATGGGTAGTGCTAGTTTGAGGATGGCATCCCCCACAACTATGGTGTTTGCTAGTATGGTTTATGATAGTCATTTTAAGGTTGATAAGAAGTCCCACTAGGATAATATGGTGGATTGTAGGATTGTCTATAATTACCTTGTGAGTAAGGTAATTTTCTAGACATTTGCTTTTGTATGAACTTAGGATTCAAAGCAAAAGCCCAATACTCATGTAGATGTAACATGATTGGGAAATATCCTTTTGGATGGTATATAGGCAAATGTCACATCCATCATCTTCTTTGATGGTTGAGGTTATAGCCTCTTCTTCTTCAGCTATTTTCCCTTTTTGTTGATAAGTGTTCCTACTGGTTTCTTGGTTCTTTTTCCTCCTTTTTTTGTGATCACTTAATTTGAAGAATACATGATTTTACCTAATAATGTGTGTGACTTAAAATATTAATATTTTTTAAAAGATAGATTGTTAATACCTTTATAGTGATAATGTATAATATAACTAATTTAGATAACTAGCACTATCCCCGGCAAAGATGCCAATGATGAGTAGCAAAATACCCCTTACGCCCAACCATATGAATCACAAGCATTCATGCATGATCTGGTCAAATTCTATGGATGAGATTAGTTGCGGCATTTAGATCATCATGTCTTGATCATAATTTGTTGTCTTCCCACTTAGAATAGTGGTAGCTTTATCACATCTAGATTAGTCTAAAGTGAGGCATATGATTCTTGATGTTGTTTTAGCCTTATGCTACTCCTAATAATAATAAAGAGATCAATTATTTAAACTAATTAATAATAAAAATTAAAGTCTAAACTAGCTATTGGTGATGAGTATCCATTCCTAGCTTGTTGTACACATCCTAAACCCACGTATCTACTATTGGGATTACCAAGCACTATGCTACTAGGCGAACCAAGCAATAGTGCTGCTGGGATTACCAAGCGAATACATGTTTATGCTTAAAACTGGTTGCACTCATTCTACCAATTCATTAATATGCATGGAAACGTAAATATTAACTAAGTACATAAAAAGTAAATTGCATGAAAAATAAATCTAATCTAGGTCAAAGTGCTACAATGAATAAGAATCAATCTCGATCTTATTTTCATTCATGAAATGTGTCCAAGTACATTGCCACTTAAATAAGATTTCATACAAATGACTTAGATCCACAATATGGGTACTCACTAACTACTCTCTAAGACTACAAAATAAAACTCCAAGAGCTCTGCTATGCTATGATAAAAATTATTCCCTAACCATGCACCCAAGGGCTATATTTATGGGCTAGAACACATTCTGGAATATCAAATATCTGACATCACTTCTTGGGCCCCAATATTGGGTCTTCGATGTGAGGGCTCCAATATCAGGTACCCAATATCAAATCTAACAAAAATCAACTTTTTACTCAAACAAATGTAACAGCATGCATCACAACATCTACATTGAGGCATCTGCCTTGACATGGCTGCATCGACGTACCCAACCGATGCTTCATCACATGACTTCTACATGAACAATAAGATTTTTTTATCAAATTTTTCACAATCATGTAGATGAGAAATAATATTTTTTTCATCAATGATAACATATGGTGGTAGCTATGGAGGTTTACAATGGGAACTATAAATTATTTTCTTAATGACTCCTAATGCACCATTAACTAATCCTACTTCTAGTCATAGATTAATAGTAAGCATAACCCTAAAAGTTTCATAGATAAATACAACTCAATCTCATTCTCTTTCTCCATCATCTTAGAATCTAATGCCATTAGTGTTTCTATCTACTATTCACCATGCAACTGACTTTTACGATTTTACAAATACTTGTTCATTATACATATGTACCTTATTGATGAGCGGCAAGGTACCCCTATGCCCAACCATATGAATATGAGCATTCACATGTGATCTAGTCAAACTTCAAGGATTAAGTGCTTATGCACCCACATAGAACAAGGATGAGTTATGCAGTCGTTGTATTCCCAAGCTTACTTGTAAGGCACAATTGTATGGTTCAGTAAACTCGAGGTATATGATTTTTTATGTTTTTTATATTTTCTACCTTGGTCTCCTAAGTGTGTGAAATGAAAAGATTTAGTTAGCTAATGGGCTTTTTCTAACTCTAATGTTAATCGAATTCTAACACTAGCATCTGTTCCCACTCTCTGAATACATCCTGAACCAATGTAACACTACTGGGATTACCAAACACTAGTCGTTGCTAGGTTACCAAGTGTTCCACGTATGCTCGATGTGGTCATGCTAAGTGTGCTAATTCATTGATAATTAATAATTCTATAGAAATAACATTGATTAATTAATGAAAGCATCAAATAATAGTAAGTAACATTAAATGCAATAGTTAAGCTATTCTGAATGTTGCAAGGTTTATCACAAAGTTCGTCTTTCTTTCCAAACACAAGGTGTGCTCAGGTACACAATGCTCAATTAAAGATCCATTCACTCTATGACTCCTATTGCGAGCACTCAGAAATAATTCTAACTTTGGAAGAGAAAAACTACAAGAGTTCTACTAAAGGACTAAAAAAATACCCTCCTAACCAAGGGCCCCTATCTCTTATTTATAGACAATGAGATAGACTCAGACATCGCATGTCTGATGCCAGGGATTCGATGTCACTTGGCCAATCCAATATTGCATATCCGATATTAGGGCTCCAATATCAAGTTGGTTATTTGGTGACTCATCATACCTCCACGATGGAATTAAGACTCATCCTTGAGTTCCTTACAAAATATTGGGAAGGTATGGGATTATTAACTGAACAACAACTGATGGTGACATGGAATGATAAACTCAAAGTGCCCAGTCAACATATTGACAAACATATTATAGCATTGGTGTTCATAACCATACATAAATGACATCCAAACCCTCATTTGATAGCTTGAAGAGAGAGAGGAAAGAAAATAAGGCATTTTACTACTAATGTCAAAAATGTGCACACCGTTGTTCATCCATGGCCACATGGATAATCTTGTTCCTTGCATAAATGCTCTTGCTCCAGTCCATCCTGAGTGCTCCCTCCTATTTCAGTCCACCGTTCATGTGATCGCTATCTACACAGACAACACAATCATGAATTAGCAAGGATAGATAAGATATAATGCAGTTGATACCTTGCCTTGATATGAAGCACATTGGCTAGGTTGTGGGTATGGTAGATACTAGGTTAGAGGTTTATAACTGATAACTACCCAAGGTGTAGGGGTGAGATAAGTAATGGAATGAAAAAATTTATGATAGGCCCCCATGACTAAGAGCGAACCTCCAGTAGCAATAGGATGAAAAATGAAAGAAAAAGGAAGATAAGAGAAATAACAATGGTGAAGCCAATAAAAATGCATAGAAGGGAAGAGAAAAATAAAAATGGATGTCAAGAATGGGGTGGAATGAGAAATAATTGATTGTAACAAATGTTTAAGGAAAAGAACTTAACAATTATACCAAAAAGGAATGCTAGTGGATCCTCCCCAAAGCAGGCTCATACCATTTATGCCTTGACAAACCCACAAACCAAAGAGTCTGTAAGCTCTATGAATGACATATGGAAACAATATTTAATAATTTACCAAAGAATAACAATGTATCAACCAAGATATAGACTAATCATAAAATCAGTAATGAAGTAGAATATGAAAAGTAATATGGAAAGAGAAGAGAGAATAAAATGGAATCCCAAAATCAAGGTTGTATAAAGTCCCTTACGTATTATGTGGTTAAGGTGACTTAATAAAATTCAGTTCAAATTCAGATTAAAACTAACAACATCCAATGATTTTGCATCAACAAACTTGACCAACCCATCCTCCTAAAGCAACAAGAATGCTTTCACAAAGCAACCACCATCCCAAAAAGAGAAGAATAGAGAAGTAAGAAGTGAGAAAGGGCCTTAGTTAGAGGGAACCTTCAAGCATGGGTAACATGTCTTTCCAGTGCCATAACTAGTGCTTGTAGCCCATGTTCCTTTATTATGTCTAAGCAGTGTGCTTTGAATTCCCACTAGTTTTTTATTTTAATTTTTTTTAGTGAGAACCACATTATGCAAAGACTTTTGATTCATTCAACTTCCTAATATTAGTTGACAGTAGAATGGCGGAAAACCTATGAAAAACATCCAAGTACCTAAGAGAATAGCCAGCACAAATGCATTGAATCCCCTTGAAGTCACACTCTTTTAAATCCATTTGGATCTTTCCTTGGTTTGAAGAATACCAAGCCACAAATTTATTAATAGGTTTGATTAGAAAAAGGGATAGTACATTTCCAAAACAAAGGGAGACCATAGAGTTGAATGGATGAATGGATGACATGGACTCATTACCCATTTTATCAAAAGAACCCATATCTTATCATCAACACTAAAATTCAAAGGTAAAAACCAAACATTAGCAATCAACATCATTATAGTACAACCCACCATCATGAGCACTTATTATGTGATGAGTGAGAATAAATCAAACAAAATATAATAGAGAAATAAATAGTAAAAATGTTAATGATGGTGTAAAACAAAAACAAGTAAAGATGAAAAATGTGTAAAACCAAAAAAAAAAAAAGATAAAAGAAACTGAGGGCTTAGAATAATTAGCATTGGTGGCCATCTCCCCCATGACTGAGTTGGAAGGAGGAAATATGAAATAATGAGCAGGGTTGTCCATAAACAGAGCTAGTGTTAGTACTAGCCATTTTGGGCTCATGGAAAGGTTTGATTTGCTAGATGTTGACAAATAATTTCTTATCCGAGCTTCTAGGTTTATAAATCATCATGGACCTTGATTTGCTAGATGTTGACCAATAATTTCTTATAAGATCCTTCCCATAGTGTTTGAAGTTTTGTTTGTTGTGGCACATGTGCAAGATTCCAATAAAGAACCCTATCTCCTAGTTAGAATTTGACTTTTCTAATTCTTAGGTCATGACGTTGTTTGTTGAAGGCCTTGTGTAGGTCATTGGATGATACAGTGGCTAATCAGTTTTCATCTAGCAAGTTAAGATTCATTAACCATTCTTTCTATGCTAGACTGAGGTCAAGGTTAAGGTCACATGCTGTAGATAGTGTACAGAGCTTAGCTTGGATAAGAAGTGTTGGAAGTTTACCATACACTAACTCATAGGGAGAATAGCCTATAGGGAGTTTGAATGTGGAGTGGTAGGCCCAAAGAGCTTCGTTTAGTTTTGTGCTCCAACCTCACCTATATTTGCTAATGGTTCATGTCAAAATTTTTGTGAGTTCCCTATTGGTGACTTTGGCTTGATTGCTTGAGGATGATATGGTGTAGTTAATTTATGCTCAAATCCTAAGCATTACATCAACTTTCGAAAAGCCGCACTTGTAAAATGTGTACCATTATCAAAAATAAGTGCATGAGGCATGCCAAACCTATTTATGATCTATTGTTGAACAAATTGTACAGCCGTAGATGATGTACAGTTAGTAATGGCAACTGCCTCTACCCATTTTGTAAAATAATCAATAACAACAATAATGTATGCTTTTCCATTGGACATCGGTGTAATAGGCCCCATAAAATCAATAACCCATATGTCAAAGGGTTATAAGGGTTGAATCCATTGTTGTGAACCCTCCATTCTAGCAGTCAATGCCCCATCACATTGCAATGCTCACAAGATTGGACAAAATGATGAGCATCCCAAAATAATATTGGCCAATAATGTCCTGCAAGCAATATTTTAATGGTTGTTTGTCTCCTAGTATAATGACCCCCACAAGGGCCCTCATGAACATCCTGGAGAACTCACAATTGATCTACGTCAAGAATACACCATTGAACCAAGCCATAGGAATAGACCTTGTAATTGTGTCCATTGATTTCCATGAAATGTTTGACTCAGTGGAGAAACTATAGTTTCTTTCTAACTTCTAGTCCTTATGGTGTTTCTTGTGTAAGAAGATAAGTAAGAACACTACTATACCAATTTTTATCTATGGGTGATTGATTATTTATTACACATGCAAAGAGTTCATCAAGGAAGCAATTAGAAATTGGGTATTCATCCTCTTTGTTGTTCCATCACAATCGAGATAAATGATTGGCAACAACATTCTCGATGCCTTTACAATCTACCATCGTGAGATCAAAATTTTGCAAGATCACAAGCCATTGTATGATGCGAGGGCTCACCATTGGTTTATTCATAAGTAACCAAATCGCACTATGATTTGTGTGTAAAAATACCTTATAGCCTAATACATAGTGCGTAAATTTCTCTAGTGCAAACACCATGGCCATTAACTCTTTTTCTATTGTCGTATAGTTGAGTTGTGCACCAGCAATGCTTCGACTTGCACAATGAATGTAATAGGGACATTTTTGGTCATCTAACTATGTAAGTACAGCTCCTAAAGAAAAATTGGATGTGTCAGTCATTATATGGAATGGTCTAGACTAGTCAGGAGCTTATAGAATGGGTGTTTCTATTAGCTTCTGTTTTAAGGTTTAGAAAGAAAACTCACATTTCTTGGTCTATTTAAAGGGTACGTCCTTTTTCGTTAATTCTACCAATAGTTTTGCGATCTTTGAAAAGTTCTTGATGAAACATCTCTAATAGCTAGTATGTCCAAGAAATGATCAGACATCTTTTACAATTTTAGGTTGACAAGTGATTCCTTAGATGACTTTAATTTTTTTAGGATCTATCTATATCCCTATTTGTGAAATTTTATGCCCTAATACAATGTCCTTTTGGACCATTAAGTGGCTTTTTTGCAAATTGAGCCTTAGGTTGGTTTCAACACATCATTTCAACACTTGCTCTAATTGGTCCAATGCTTGTTCAAATTCTACTCCATAGGTAGAGAAATCATCCATAAAAACCTCCACACCATTCCCTATTTGATGCTAAAATATATTGAGAACCAAATGTTGAAATGTTGCTAGAGCATTGCACAAGCCAAACAGCATCTACCTATATGCAAATGTCCCCCAAGGACTCGTGAATGTAGTTTTGGCTTGGTCTTCTACTGCTACTTGGATTTGATTGTATCCACTATAACCGTCTAGAAAACTATTATAACAATAAGCTACAATGGCATCTAAGACTTGGTCAATGAATGGTAGTGGGAAATGATCTTTAAATGTTGCCATGTTTAATAGCCTAAAGTCTATACACACCCTCAATTTACCATCTTTTTAGGCACAATGACTAATGGACTAAGCCATTCACTATCAGCAATGGGGTAGATGAACCTAGCCTTTAGAAGTTTTTTAATTTCTTCCTTAACTACTTGCTTAAGCTTTGGGTTCAGTTGTCTTTGTGGTTGTCATCGAGGCTTCATAGAGGGGTCAGTGTAAATTCTATGCTAGCATATCCTAGAATCTATTTTGGTTAATTTAGGATATGACCAAGCAAAGGCTTTTGACCATTTGTTTATCATCTTCAATAGTCTTTCTTTTTGTTGAGGAGCAATCTTTGCATTAATGATTACCAGTTTTCCATTCTTGAGAAATGCATACTCCATATCAGTGGGCAACAGTTTTAATTCAAGAGGCTCTTTCTTAAACTAATCAGGGATTTTCAACTTCCCCCAGTTGATATCTTTGGTATTAGTACTTGGAAGTTGGCAATGGACTTGCTCTAATGCATCTATGCTATCGATATAGGCACAAGTCAAGCTCTCAGTTGGTTCCATGCATAAATTTGAATTGTTCTCTAGGTCAACTGTTAGCCATTGGGTGCCTTCCTGTCTTGTGGTTGTTGCATATAGGCATCTTTATATGTCAAATACTTGTGCATACTAGTTGCATTCAGGCAATTTTGAGCATTGTAGAAACTAGGACTTATACATGTAATTGCATCCTATGTCACTATATGTGATGCATGGAACTTTCTTCTTCTCGATCTTGCCAAATGCATTTTCTTTTGATACCTCTAGGGAAAGATCACATATTCCTAGGCATGCATCAATCACACTTAGCCATGCTCTTCCCATTATGATTGGGAAGTCCCCCTTATAGTTATTAACTTAGATCAATAGGAAATCAGCTGGATGCAACCACCCACAAATAGTGGTGACAATGTCCTCCACTAGTCCCAATGGAACAATGATGGACTAGTCGACCGACTCTAAATGAATGTTACTCTTCTTTAGTGGAGGCAGGTTTTAAGCTTTATACTTTTCCTGAGAGATCAAATTAACACCAGAACCTTAATTCAAAACAGCTTTGCAAGGCTCATTTCCAGAAATTTGCAAATAAATAAGAGGACTTCCAAGATCAAATATTTTCATAGGAAGATGGCCAGCTTTAATCCAATCAGTGATGGCATGAGTTAACATGACTGTATGTTGAGTGCATTTTTTAGTTCGAAGGAAGCTTCAAAGATTCAAACAATGATGGGGCATTTGGATAACTAGCCACTTATGATTGTAAGGACTTAATTAGACTATTCATTCTAAAGAAAGGTCTCTTCTTTGATTGGTTGTCCAAATCAATAGTAGGTTGAAGATTGATAGCCCTTATAGCATTACATTGCTACAGCTGGGCAAGAAGCTTGTCCTACATAGTTGGAGAAGGTGGTAATGGAGCTAAGGGTGGAAGAGATGCAAACAACTGAGAAGGATAGTATGTATGTGGAGCATCACCTCTAAAAGAAGAAGAATTTCTATAGTACTTTGGGGTCTAGTAGTCAGGTTGAAGAGTGACGTGACTAGTAGAGTCACATGGAGAGATCAACTACTGAACATAATACCCGTATGGGTTAGGTTAATGGTAAGGGTATTGTTGACATGGTAGTGGCATTCCCCATGATTGTGTATGTTTCCACTATTGATACTATTCATTTGGTTGTGGTGGAGCTCCACTCAGATAATATGTTAAGGGTTGGTGGAACTTCCTTGGGTTACCATGAGAATAAGGTAACCTTCTAGGTGTTTTCGTCTATTTAATATGGGTTTAGCGCATACATCCCAAACTCTTGTAGATCTAATACTATTGGGCAACATCCCTTAGGATGGTCATATTGGTAAATCTCACATCCGCAATCATTTTCTGTGTCGAAATCCACAACCTCTTCAATGACAGCAACCTTTCCCTTGCCCTTGTTACATGCATACTTAACTTATTTCTTTTTCCTTCTCTCTCAATCACCACTTTATTCTCTAGACTTCTCTATTATTTTTAGGATATTTTGAAATTTTTCTTCTAGAAAGTTCCACATTTGATCCACCTTTTTTGATACTTCTAATGCAAATTTTTAATGGGCAAATTCTATCTATTCACCATCTCTTCAAGTGATGACTCTTCTCCATCTCGCAAAATCTAACTTCCTTCTTTAGGAGGGAAGGATATCTATTGTACTCCTCTATAATTTCTATTTTTCTCAACTCATATTCCTCCTTGATAACTCACTTCAATAATCTTTGTAGTTGATGGGATCTGAACTTGGATAGCCTTCCCTAGGCATAAGTCCCAAGGATTTTTCACATTTCATACCTAAACCCATATATGAGATGGTGTAGTTGTTCCTTTCATGAGTAACCATGGCTAAGGCAATGATGTAATAATGAATAATATCAGCCAATGATAGCATCCAAGGGTTCATGTCCTCCTTGCTTCCATCCTTGGATTTTCTTACATAAGTTGGACACTCGGGAGTATGTTTGATACTTATCATTGAATAGCTCTAACATGGTAGTCCATCGATGAATGGATTCTGGTTCTAAGGACTCGTACCAGCTTTCTGCTTCCTTGATTAGTTTCCATGAAAATAACTTTAGCTTTTGCCACTCATTTTCTATATTTTGCAAGGCACATACATCGTGGAATGCTTGTAAATGATTTTAAGGTCAGCATTGTATCCCCCTTCAAATCATGGGATGTTATTCATGTCTAGTATTTTGATCCTACTATCTTTCTGGTGCCTTGTTGGAATCCTAAAAACCATTGCTATATTTAACATACTTCAAGTGACGAGTAGGGGTTCATCATGATCATGTTGCCTATGCATCTATGATGCCTATGTTGTTCCCTACTCTTCCTTCTTTCATGATATGTCTCTCTGGAATTCCCTCGACCCCTTTATCTACTGTTTTGTCGATGATTTCTATTTCACCTACCATTTTTCTCATGGTCTTGCCCTCTACAACTATGTTCAGATCCTAAAGAATAGGAGGAAGAAGATGATGAAGGTGAATAGGAAGAAGGACTGGAACCATGTTAGTGCTTGCCACCTTCTCTTCGGTGGTCACAGCCTTGGTCGCAGTTATGATCGTAATGTCCATCATTTTCATGCATTCGTGTTACTTTTTCATATCCGCTATGTCTATTAGTACCAGAACCTGGGTTATGAATAGTTGAGTGAAGATTTTGATACCCAACTCTTTGAACAAAGTTAAATAGAGGAATATCATTTTGTGTAAAACCTCCCGAGATAGGTTCACCACCATCATTTTTACTTAGGATATACGAGACATCCTAAGACCACTTCCCCTTCATGGATTCATAATGTCTCTCCTATTGTAGATCCCTCTGGCATTCTGCCTCCTTGGGTCAATAATCTCCTAAATATTGTTCATGCATAATGTACTCTGACTATAAGTGTTGCATACCAATTCATGTAAGAGCAAGAAGAAGCATGCCCGAGATTGAGTGATCAAGAGGTAACACCCTGTTACCTTCTAAAGCATGCCATCGCAGTTGTTCATCCTGGTGGAGGATAAAGGTAAAGCTTGGTACATACTCATTAGAATGAATGTATACCATGCGAAACTATTGGATCATTGGCGGATCATCTTGTGCACCCCACCTCTGATTATTTATGGTATCGGACCTAGTCAATGAAGAACTCTTATAAGAAGAAGGAGACATGATTGATTACTCAATGTGTAGTACTCTTTTCCGATGATTGTAATAGTTAACCTTAAGGGTTCATTCCAATGATGGAAGGAATTCCTAAGTTCTAATCAGCACACAAACAACAAAATCCCTAGCAACAAATCCAATGATGAGTGGCAAGGTATCCCTACGTCCAACCATATGAATACAAGCATTCATGCACGATCTGATCAAACTCTGAGGATTAAGTGCTTATGCACCCACATAGAACAAGGATGAGTTATGTAGTTATTGTCTTTCCAAGCTTACTTCTCAAACACAATTGTATGGTTAAGTAAACTCAAGGTATATGATTTTTTATGTTTTTTTATATTTTCCATCTTAGTCTCCTAAGTGTGTGAAATGAAAAGATTTAGTTAACTAATGGATTTTTTGTAACTCTAATGTTAATCAAATCCTAACACCAGCATCCATTCCCACTCTCCAAACACATTCTGAACCAGTGTAACACTACTAGGATTACCAAACGCTAGTCGTTACTAGGTTACCAAGTGTTCCACGTATGCTCGAAGTGGTCATGCTGAGTGTGCTAATTCATTGATAATTAATAATTCTCTAGAAATAACATTAATTAACTAATTAGAGCATCAAATAACAATAAATAACATTAAATGCAGTAGTTAAGCTATTCTGAATGTTGCAAGGTTTATCACAAAGTTTGTCTTTATTTCTTGATATAAGGTGTGCTCAGGTACACAATGCTCGAATAGAGATCCATTCACTTTATGGGGCACTCAGAAATGATTCTAACTCTAGAAGAGAAAAACTACAAAAGTTCAGCTAAAGGACTAAACAAATACCCTCCTAACCAAGTGCCCCTATCTCTTATTTATAGACAATGAGATAGGCTCCGACATCGCATGTCCAATGTCGAGGATTCGATGTCACGTGCCGATATTACATATCTGATATCGGGGCTCTGATATCGGGTTGCTTATTTAGTGACTCATCACTTATCGTTTGTATCAAACAAATGCACCAAATCCTCAAACTTATCTTGTCCATCTGATATTAATGGAGGATCTATTATTTAGCTCAAAAAATCATAATTAGCATCATTAAGTTTTCCTTCTCATATATTCATTACAACTTCTTTAAATCCTTGTTGTCATGGATCATTCCCACTTTGTCAGTACATCACATTCAAAGTTACAAGTGTATTGAATGCTAATCACAAACTTTCTACATGGAGTTGAGATGATATGTACAATATAAAATCTTTCATAGGTAGAAGTTGAATAAGATCTCCAATGAGTATCATTGATCTACCACCAAAATTCTCTTATCAATTATTTGGAAATATTTCCTTTAGCCTTCTATCAATGTTACTAAGTAATTTTCCATCTATAAAATTCATTTACCTATAATGATATACTTTATGTATTTATATTTGTTTTGTGATGATGTCAATTGATGCAACAAGTGGTTTGTACTTCCCAATTCTAATCTTTAACGAAAAATGTATTATAGTTGCATTAATGTTATAAGTTGTAGCACTAGTAGGGGCAAGCACCAATAACCTAATTTTTCCAATGTGTAAGCTCTACAAAAACTCCTTATGAATGATATCAATGAGATATAATTTTCATGGGCACGTTGTTCCTTGAATACTCATCAATAAAGGATCAACTCTATTTAATTTAAATTGTTGCATATATAAATGACTAATGATAATCTTGTATTATTTATTTTGTTTAAATATTAGGGAAGATAAGTCCACCTCATTGTAGTCATTCTCTAAAGATGTTATTCTCCCATGTGATCTATGACTATGAACAAAAGACATAGAAATCTTTGCAATATCTTTGCTATGTCTAGGACTACACTCTCCCATAGTCTAGAGCATAGTCAAGTGTAGTCATGCAAAATAGCCACCAAAGGCCTCGACAACATAGCATCGGCATTCAGCTCAGCTTCAACACATCTCTAGCAGCAACATGTATCTTTTTTGCACACCCATTTGTCCCAAAATTGTAACTACACTTTACCCCACTCCTAACAGTGAAGAGAGTAGTCCCAAAGCGTAGTCTCCAAAAGTTACATTTTTTGCATTTTTTAGGTACTTTGTGGTCTTTTTAGCACATGCATATGCAGTTGGCAGCATAGTCATAGTCTCACAACCTTGCAAAGTCTATCAAAGCACACTAGCACATAACACCACTTACCTCAATGGAGAGCATAGTTGGATGATAGCGTAGTCCCAACCATCCCACTACCACATGGTAGTCTCTCCATACTTTCCAAAAATCCTAACCGTATAAATATCCCCACTATGTTTTAGGGGTTGGAATTTTTGCATTTTAGTTGAAAAATCTAAAGCATAGTTGGCATTTTGGATGAACAAGATCTAAAGGCACAACATTTCTGGCATTTTAGCATTTTGGATGAATGAGACCCAAAGGCACATCAGTTTTGGCATTTGGCATGTTTGGGTGAATGAGACCCAAAGGCACACCAACTAATTGGAGAGAGGTAGAGTCATGTACTGTAGCCCATTGTAACCCCCCTATAGAACTACAAAACACCATAGCCCAAGGTACACCGTGATGGCCAATTTGGGAGGCACAAACACCACAATGAGTGCTAATCTTCACAACCAGACATCACCAAGACTATGACTATGCTCTCCATGTGTCTATTGTGCATCGTGTACCTCCTAAACCCCTTTTGGAGTTAACTACACTCAACCCCATTTGAGGTGGTGTTCTGTTTATCTCTCTTACATTTTTCATATTTTCTTTACATTTTTCACTATTTTTACGCGTAGTCACATTATAATTATGCTTGGGTAGTCGTATTCACCTATTGGCATCCTCATTTTGATTGAAAACCTTGACTACCCTCCCCCTCAGGTACCCATGACTATGCTCTACACTTAGCATTGCGAAAAAATACCTTAACACTTAGCATAGTTTGGCATTGCATTTTGTAAGTCCCCATTTAATCGACAAGACCATTCTAGACATCCCATCTCCACCTCTAACAGGCCCTCATGTGGATGTAGGGTTATGTTGTATACTCATCAACCCCTCAGTGTTCCAACTACCAACTTTTTTTATCACTACAATTTTTGGTGCTAGAAGGAGAACTGATCCATTTCCCTCTTTAGTCTCCATTGTGGTTGTCTCGTGTTCTCTCTGCACCCCCTATTAGTGTAGATTGGACCCTATTGTTAGTCCCCCCCAGGACCCTATGTAGCAACCTAAATCGCACCTCTCTTGATTATTTTTCTAAGTCTTCATTCTCTAAGCGTATAGAGCATAGTCTCCATAGTTAGCCATTTTTTCATAGTTTCAACACTGAGCTATTTTTCTACAATTTCCATACTTAGCGATTTTTCTATAGTTTTTAGAGTTAGCCAATTTTTACAAACAATAACTAGTAGCATCTTGATCTATGAACATGAATCTAGATCAATCTTCCACATCCATGTCAAATGCACTTGACACTTTTACCATGGCAGGACCGAGGCAATCCCTTAGAAATGAACAATACAACTTCCTATGTGTAAAGATCAAAGTAGGTTGGACTATAGATCACCTTGATATGGAGGCAAAATGGGACTTTGAACTAATCCATTGGGATGGATGAGAGTACATCCCCTCCTCATTCGACATCATCCCACTTATGAAGTCCCATCATTGGTTGCTATCTCAGCTCATCCGTGCAAGTGAGCATGATATAGGAACAAACTATGAGGAAGCCTTACCAGAAGAAGAAGATGAGTTCAAAGCTCACTCCAAATATAAGAGCCCTTTCTACACTATCTTCCAACAACCACTTCCTAGTTCGGCCCCTCCTCAGTTCAGTTTACCCATCCTCCTTGAGATGGTTATACAATCGGCATCACCTTCCTACTCCATGGCTAGGTCAATGCCTATAGTGGCAACACATCAAATGCTATACATGCAATATGATGCAATGACTCCATTCCATTTTCCCTTCATGGAATCATCTCAACTTGCCCAACCATTTTTGCCAGCAACCATCATGTCATCTTGACCATACTCCCACACAAGGCCAATCTCTAGGCCCAACACGACTTAGACATCCTACGTCCTACCTATCTCATCAGTGCCCACAACATCATTGCAACCCATGTGTGCGTGGCTTCACCTAATAACCATATCCATAGCATCGCCAATGCATCAATTGCATCATGTAACTCTACAACCAGCAATCTAGCCCTACACCATGCAACCAACACAAACCCAACCAATGCAACTATCTAGCACATCTCAAAACTTAAATCAGGTATTCTAGTTGATCTAGAGTTTGACAAAGGAGGTGAGGTGACTCAAACCTACTTTCTTTGAAATCATCAAGGTGGTGAACTTCTACCAGGATAGCCCTATAAGTCCTATGGTCCCACCCCTAACTCTAACAATTAGGGTCTCGCTACCTCAACTCACCAAGTACAATGATGAAGGGGACTCCAACAGGCACTTGGTCACATTCAGATCTAAGTGCCTGCTGCTACAAGCCTAGCCGCACATCATCATTCATGTGTTTTCCATGTCACTAATTGGCAAAGCCTTAGATTAGTACCATGTGCTATCCAAGGTCTCTATCTCCTTCTTGGGGAATCTTCTAAGCCAATTCGTGACATGCTTCAAGTACAATCTAAAACCTGAAGCAACCTTGGACCAACTAATGTAGATCAAGCAAGCTTACCTAAAGCCCATGAAAAAATTATTCAACATTAGAGTGCCTTGCTCAATGAAATGTAGGAGCTAATAGCTAAGATGCACCTCTTGGCCATCTTCAAGGGTGCAGTTAATGACTTCATCAAGTCAAAACTGTACTACTTACCACTAAAGTCTCTAAGCTAGGCCTTTGCTCAAATAAAGAGCATAGAATACATAGTTCAAGCTAGCAAGGACTTGACCTATGTGCCCTACAAAAATCAACATGTGAAGAAGCAAAATGCAATAGTGGCAACAATAGCCACACATACAAGAGTAACCAACCATGAGTCGACAGCTAGGTAGCCCAAGGCCCTATCTCACAAAGCCATCAACTCTAGTGCCCAAGTAACTAACCCATCCACATCAGTAGGTGTCACAATGCAAGCCACTACAAGGCCTAACTTTGAGCACAAGAATCACTCAAAGTATATCTTGTTACCACTTAAACCCTCACAGCTACTAGATCAATTGCTAAAAGCTAGGCAAATCCAACATAAACAAGTGTCTGAGGATGCCTGCCAAAGACATGACAAGTACTACAAGCTACTAAGGAATCCCACCTTAGTAGCACCAAACAAGCCCCCGATTCTACAACACTTCCAACTAGACCAATTCTGTTATTACCACCAAATGTCTAATTATAGCACAGAATTCTATCGGGATTTGCAAGATGATCTACAAAGGATGATAGATAGGGGTGAACTAGTGCTTGACATAATGAACATGGACGATGTAGGTTACGTCATAAATGCCATCAGCATGGATGGCAAGCCAGCACTGGTGTGGAAGACTTTTGTGGTCCGAGTGCCTCCCAGTAGTGCAAAGGTACCCTCAGTCTCCACATGTTCAAGGCCCTCTTTTATGATTAAAGTGGCACCTTGGGCACCCACAACACCCTTTTTGGTTAGGTTATCATAGCATTCATCTGCTATGACATTAAACTAGCATAGCTCATCTACTATGATGTTAAACTAGCATGCCACAATAACAACTACTCAACAAATGTCATTTATCATTAGGATGCCACAACGTGTTGGCCCCTCATCTACCTAAAGCCTAGTAGTGGGCAACGTATCGGTCCCTTCTTCTCCAAGGGCCAACCCCATTGGCAACATAGGTACATCCACTAAATGGCAACACAAGAGGCCCAAAAATGCCTCATAGATGAAATGGCTAGGCAAAAACAAGACCAAAGAGTGCTTGGTCAGCCAAAGTCGATACCCCTCTCTATAGTCCCTATGGAAAAAGCAATTGAAAAGGCCATAACCAAGCACTGAGGCCCCCAAACAAGCCAAGCAAACCAAGCCCAAGTCCTCTCCATGAGATATTTTTCTCTTAGGCCACATGGAGGAGGTCAAGGCCAAAAAAATGACCAATGGTAAGGACTTTGCATATGCACTAGCCTAGGTCAAATAGGTGCTTAAGGAAAAAAACACAATGTTGAGCTTGTATGACCTGGTCATGATCTCATATGCATACTACGAAACACTAGCCCAAATGTTGAACTTCATTCCTATCACAAAGGACATCCCTACAAATGAGAATGTCATTTGTGTAGTGATGTTGCCCTTGGCATCACAAGAATCAGGTTCAACATCCCTAGCCTTCCATGATGAGGCAATAGAGGTCAACCATGAACGAGGGGATGGTGTCACATCTCCAATGTTTATTACCATATGCATTGGGAAATGCAAGGTCTATAGGGTGCACATCAATGATGGTGCAACAACAAACATAATACCGTACATCATCATCAACAAGCTTAGCCTCATAGATCAAATCAGGGCAACAAAAATCATGTGTCTAAAATCCTTCAATGAATTACATGTCACCATCAAGGGTACCATCAACATAGCCTTTGTGGTAGGGGAGCAGTTCCCCACCTTCACAAAATTTACCGTCATAGAGAAAATGCCTAGCTCTAACCTAATATTAGACAAGCACTGACTAGCTCAACTATAGGCCATTTCCTCTCCCATCCACTAGGAGATCCACCTACCTTACAAAGGTGATGAAGTTATCATCCACTATGATAATGCCTCCCATTTGGCCATCCATAACATAGACATAGAGCAAGGGTCAGAGATGGAATTTCCTGGTGATACACCTGTAGTAGACAATTCAATGCATAAGTCTAACACACCCAAATGTGTGGTGGAACCCAGTGACTACATGCCCCTTAATCCACACTAGATTACGAAGCAATTACGTGGCCAAGGTATCCCCTTAGCCTAAAATGTACTAGGTGCCTACCTACCCTTTGCTACTACATGCCATGCATTTTTAACTTTTACTTGCATTGCATTTATTTATGCATTTACATTCAGCTTACTTGCTTAGATTACACATCATTTCGCTTTGTTTACACATTCATTTGCTTAGTTCATGCATTCATCTGCTTAGCTTACACAAAAAAAAACATCAAAATCATAAAAACTAAAATCACAAAAACATCATCATGGCCTGCATGGCCTCAAACTAGTAAGGTCATCATCATATCTTGCCATGGCCTTAAACTGGAAATGTCATGGCCCACTACGACCTAAAACTAGCAATGCTTTTCTTTCCTTCACTACAACCTGCTATGGCCTTAAACTAGCAACATATGGTCCAACATGGCCTTAAACTAGTAACATACAGCCCACCATGACCTTAAACTAGCAACACACATTCCCAAAAATAGCCTAAAACTATCATCATGGCCCGAAATGACCTAAAACTAGCAACACATAGGGCCCAAAATGGCCTTAAAACTACTGTTGCAGCTGAAAATGGCCCAAGACTACCATTTTTAACATTTCATCACACTGCTTCCTCTTCATATGTGCATTAACCTCACTAAAATAGGTGTCACTTGATGATGCTTTTCTAAGGATCTTGTAGGAACATGGCACAATTATACACAAGCATAATTATCATGTAGCACTGTATCTCATCGTAGTAAGGCAAGCACTCATCCACCATGATACTAAAACTAGAACATCAATTCGCTATGACTATAAACTGGCATAACATCAATTCACTATTATTATAAATTGGCACAAAAATCTACTATGACTATAAACTAACATATATCATCCTTGGGTCATGACATTAAACTGGCACCATAGCTCGTTCAGCATGATGCTAAAGCTGGCACAGTGCTCATCTACCATGACACTAAAACTGGCATAGCATTCATCCACTACGGTGTTAAACTAGCACAAAACATTCCACTATGGCTATAAACTAGCACACCATGGTCTACTAGAACCTTAAACTAGGTTCATGATCTACTAGGACCTCAAACTGGCATTTTGTTAATCTTTGGAGCACCTACCATCAGTGCGATCTTTGGAGCACTCACAGCATCATCAACCCCAATACTTTTATTGGCTTTTTAAGCACTTGCAACTAGTTCATCCTTTGGAGCATTTACAACATCTTCACCTTTGGAATTTTATTTGCATTGTGTTTTATGGTTTTCTTGTCTTCTTTGAGTTGTGTTTGCAAGATGACATCTCAGGCATTCATGCAAAGATGCATCTCATCGTAGTGGCAAGTTGCCACATCGCTCTGATGTGCATGATTGGACTAGCTAAGCTTCTCAAGAGTGCACATCCCTCTCATCCTATTATAGCCTATGCACATCGACTCCCATACCCTAATGCCCTCTCACTCGTTGCATAGCAAAGCTTACAAACCCCTCTAATGCTCACATGCTATGAACGCATGGCACCCTTTCCAAGTTGAACCATAGAATCCAAGGTGGACATAACATAAGTCGTCCCATGGGGAGCCTCTATTGGCTTGTCAAAGCATAGAAAAATGTAATATAAATCATCCTACAGAGAAAACACCTATCCTACTAATGTGACATGGTTGCATCAAAGCAAAGTCCATTATGTGGCACATAGTCCACCTAATGGAAAGCATCCCACAGTTAACATTCAACAATGTGTAGAACCAACAGCAGGTTCACCTTGCAAAAAAAAGCAAAAAGAAGAGAAAAAATAAAAGAAAAAGAAGAAGAAGAAGAATAGAAAAGGGCAAAAAGCACATCCCCAGACAATCAATAGTGTTACAATTTCGCAACTGGTCAGGTCCTAAAGCCACACTGACTCTCTCATGAGCACTATGATGAGAGGTCAACATTTTTAGAGGCAAGCTACCCTAGTGCCATGGTCACCATCAACCATGCTGACTCCACATCCTACATCATGATACCCTATCTACACCTTATCTACCCTTTTATCTCCAAGAAATTATCTACACCTATTAACCCCATAATACCACTATCCACAGCACTCTTGAGCATGGTGCAATGACATCTAATTAGGTACTAAAGAGTGATGTTGCTGCCAAGACTGCTCTGGTGTTTTATCATTATTTGTCGACATCTCTTGGTTCACTCCTCCAAACATTAATAAAGAGGGCCCAATGAAACACCAGCAATGATGAGTCCCCAATTCGAACCCTTGATATTAGACCCTCAATATCGGATACGTGATATCGGATTGGCCAAGCAACATCAGACATGCGATGTTGAAGCCTATCTCGTTGTCTATAAATAAGAGATAGGGGTACTTGGTTTTGAATAGTATTTTTTTCATTCCTTTAGCTAAACTCTTGTATTTTTTCTCTTTCAGAGTTAGAATTATTTCTGAGTGCCTATAGTAGAAGTCATAGAGTGAATAGATCTTTATTCAAGCGTTGTGTACCTGAGCACACCTTGTGTCTAAAAATAAAGATGAACTTTGTGATAAATCTTGCAACATTTAGAATAGCTTAACTATTGCATTTAATGTTATTTATTGTTATTTTATGCCCTCATTAGTTAATCAATGTCATTTCTATAGAATTATTAATTATCAACGAATTAGCACACTTAGCATGACCACTTCAAGCATACGTGGAACACATGGTAACCCAGTGACAACTAGCATTTGGTAATCCTAGTTGTGTTACACTAGTTTAGGATGTGTCTAGAGAGTGGGAATGGACGCTGGTGTTAGGATTCAATCAACATTATAGTTACAAAAACCCATTAGTTAACTAAATATCTTCATTTCACACTCTTAGGTGACCAAGATAGAAAATATAAAAAACATAAAAAGTCATATACCTCGAGTTTACTTAATCATACAATTTTTCCTTACAAGTAATCCTTATTTTGCATAGGTGCATTAGCACTTAATCCTTGAAGTTCAACCAGATCATGCATGAACACTCATATTTGTATGGTTGGGTGTAAGGGTACCTTGCCACTCATCATTGGTGCCATTGTCAAGGACTTTGTTGTTTGTTCACTGATTAGAACTTAGGAAATCCTTCCATCATTGGAACAAACCCTTAAGGTTAACTATCCTACAATCATCAAAAAAGAATACTGCACACTAAGTAATCAATCATGTCTCCTTCTTCTTATGAGAGTGCTTGACCGACTAGGTCAGATACCATGAACAATCAGAGGCGAGGTGCACAAGATGATCTACCAATGCCCCAATAGCTTCGCATGGTATATTCTCATCCTAATTAGGATGTACCAGACTTTACCTTTATCCTCCACTAAGATGAATAGCTATGATGGCATGATTTAGAAGGTAACATCATGTTACCTCCCGATTGCTCAATCACAGGCATGCTTTTTTGTGCTCTCACACAAATTGGTATGCAAAACTTACAATTAGAGTATGTTGTGCATGAATAAGATTCAAGAAATTATTGACCCATGAAGGAACAATGCCAGAGGGATCTACAACAGGAGAGACATTACGAATTCATGAAGGGGAAGTGGTCTCAGGATGTCCCGTATGTCCTAAGTAAAAATGATGGTGGTGAACTTGCCTTAGAAGGTTTTCCACAAAACAATGTTCCTCTCTTTGACTTTGGTCAAGGATTTGGGTATCAGAATCTTCACTCAACTATTCATAACCCAGGTTCTAGTACCAATGAACACAAAGGATCTAGAAAAAGAACATGAACGCATGACAATGACAGACAGCATGATTGTAACTACAACGAAGGCCACGACCATCAAAGAGAAGGTGGCAAGCATTGACATGGTGCCAGTCCTCATTTCTCTTCATCTTCTTCCTCCTCTCCTTTGAGATTTGAATGCACTCACAGAGGGTGAGAGAATGAGGACAATGGTAGGCAGAATAGAAATCACTAACAAAATAGTAGAGAAAGCAAACGAGGGCATTCCAAAGAGATACATCATGAAAGAAGGGAGAGTAGGGAATAGCATAGGTATCATAGATGCCATAGGCAGCATGATCACAATGAACCCCTACTTGCCACCCAAAATATGTTAAATATAGCATAGGCTATTAGGATTCCAACAAGGCACTAGAAAGATAGTAAGATCAAAAGACTAGACATGAATAACATCCCATGATTCAAAGGGGGATACAATGTTGATCCTCAAAATCATTTATAAGCATTCCACAACACATGTGCCTTGAAAAATATAGAAAATAAATGGCAAAAGCTAAAGTTGTTTCCATAGATACTAATCAAGGAAGCAGAAAGTTGGTGCTGGTCCTTAGAACTAGAATCCATTTGTCAATGGAGTACCATGTTGGAGCTATTCAACGATAAGTATCAAACATACTCCTGAGTATCCAACCTACGTAAGCAAATCTAAGGATGGAAATAAGGAGGAAATGAACCCTTTGATTCTACCATTGGCTGATATTATTCATTATTACATCATTTCCCTAGCCATGATTACTCAAAAAAGAAACAACTACATCATCTCGTGGATGGGCTTAAGTATGAAATGCAAAGAACCCTTGGGACTTATTCCAAAGGAAGGTTGTCTGAGCTCAAAGTCCATCAAATAAAAAGATTGTTGGAGCAAGTTACCAAAGAGGAAAATGAGTTAAGAAAAAGAGAAAGTGTGGAGGAGTACAACAAAGATTCTTCCCTCCTAAAGAAAGAAATTAGATTTTGTGAAGATAAAGAAGAGTCACCACTTGAAGAGATGGTGAATAGAAAGACTTTGCCCATTCAAAAATTTGCATCAGAAGTATCAAGAAAGGTGGATCAAATGTGGAAGTCCCTAGACAACAAATTTCAAACTATCCTAAAAGTAGTAGAGGAGTCTAGAGAACAAAGTAGTGATCGAGAGAGAAGGAAAAAGAAAGAAGTTGAGTATGCATGTAACAAGGGTAAGGGAAAGGTTGTCGTCATTGAAGAGGTTGTGGATTCAAACACAAAAAATGATGGTCGATGTGATATTTGCCAACATGACCATCCTAAGGAATGTTACCTAGTAGTGTCACATCTGTAAGAGTCTAGGGTGTATTCACTAAACCCACAATTAAATAGATGACAAACACCCAAAAGGTTACCTTATCCTCAAGGTAACCCAAGGCAATTCCACCAACCCTTGACATATTATCTGAGTGGAAATCCACCACAAATGAATGAATAGTATCAATAGTGGCAACACTCACAATCATGGAAAATGCCACTACCATATCAACAGTACCCTTACTATCAACTTGATCCATACAGGTATTATGTTCAGTAGCCAATCTCTCCACGTGACTCTATAGTCACAACACTCTTCAACCTCACTAGCAAATCCCCAAGTGCTATAGAACTTCTTCTTCTTCTAGGGGTGATGCTCCACATACACACTACCCTTCTCATCTTTCTACATCTCTTCCACCCTCAACACCATTACCACCTACTCCAACTATGTAGGGTGAACTTCCTGCCTAGTTGTAGCAACGTAATGTTACAATGGCTATCAATCTTTAACCGACTATTGGTTTGGACAACCAATTAAAGAAGAGACCTTTCTTTAGAACCAACAATCCAACCAAGTTCTTACAACCACAAACGGCTAATTACCCAAATGCCTCATCATCATCTAAATCTTTGGAGCTTCCTTTGAACCAAAAACTACACTCAACGCACACTGTCATGTTAACTCATGCCATCACTGATTGGATTAAAGTTGGCCATCTTCCTAGGGAATTCTTTGATCCTAGAAGTCCTCTTATTTATTTTTATTTTCAAATCACTAGAAATGAGCCTTGTAAAGCTCTTTTGAATTCAAGTTCTAGTGTTAATTTGATCTCCCAAAAAATGTATAAAGCCTAGAACTTGCCTTCGTTAAAGAAGAGTAACATTCATTTAGAGTTGGCCAACCAATCCATCACTATTCCATTGGGACTAGTGGAGGACATTCTCACCACTGTTTATGGATGATCGTATCCAACCAATTTCCTAGTGATCCAAGTCAACAACTACAAGGGGGACATCCCAATCATAATGGGAAGAGTATGGCTAAGTATAATTGATCCACATCTAGGAATACATGATCTTTTCCTAGAAATATCAAAAGAAAATGTATTTGGGAAGATCAAGAAAAAGAAAGTTCCATGCATAACATACAGTGACACAGGGTGCAACTGCATGTAGAAGTCCTAGTTTGTACAATACTTAACATTGCTTACAGGCAACCAGTGTGCACAAGTATCTGACATACAAAGATTCTTATATGTAGTAGCCACAAGATAGGAAGGCACCCAATGGCTAACAGCTGACTTAGAGAGCAATTCAACTTTATGCATGGAACCAACTGAGAGCTTAACTTGTGCCTATATTGATAGCATAGATGCATTAGAACAAGTCCATTGTCAACTTCCAAGTACTGACACTGAAGATATCAACTAGGGAAATTTGGAAATCCCTAACAAGTTTAAGCAAGAGCCCCTTGAATTAAAACCACTGTCTACCGGTATGGAGTATGCATTTCTCAAGAATGGAAAATTGGTAATCATTAATGCTAAGCTTCCTCCTAAACAAAAAAATAACTGCTAAAGATGGTAAACAAATGGTCAAATCCTTTGTTTGGTCATATTTCAAATTAACCAGAATAGATCCTAGGATATGCCAACATAGACTTTACAGTGATCCCTCTATAAATCTTTGACAACAACCACAAAGATGACTAAACCCAAAGCTTAAGCAAGTAGTTAAGGAAGAAACTGAACAACTTCTAAAGGCTAGGTTCATCTACCCCATTGTTGATAGTGAATGGGATATTCCATTAGTCATTGTGCCTAAAAAAGATGGTAAATGGAGGGTGTGTATAGAATTTAGGCTATTAAACATGGTAATATTTAAAGATCATTTCCCATTGCCATTCATTGACCAAGTCTTAGATACCATTACAGGGCATTGTTATTATAGTTTTCTGGATGGTTATAGTGGGTACAATCAAACCCAAATAGCACCAGAATACCAAGCAAAAACTACATTCACAAGTCCTTGGGGGACATTTGCATATAGGCAAATGTTGTTTGGCTTGTGAAATGCTCCAACAACATTTCAACATTTGGTTCTCAGTATATTTCAGCAGCGAATAGAGAATGGTGTGGAGGTTTTTATGGATGATTTCTCCACCTATGGAGTGGACTTTGAACAAGCATTGGAGCAATTAGAGCAAGTGTTGAAATGATGTGTTGAAACAAACCTAATGCTCAATTGGCAAAAAAGCCACTTAATGGTCCAAGACGGCATTGTATTAGGGCATAAAATTTCACAAACAAGGATAGAGTTAGATCCTAAAAAATTAAAATCTTGCTTGTACAATATTATTGACCTAAATTATTTTGAGATGCCCATTATTTTGTCCAATCTTGTGAGCACTGCCAACACAATGGGGGAATGATGGCTAGAATGGAGGATCCATAACAATGGATTCAACCCTTAGAACCCTTTGACATATGGGGTATTAATTTTATGGGGCCTATTACACCAATGTCCAAAGGAAAAGTATACATTTTTGTTGCTGTTAATTATTTTACAAAATGGGTAGAAGTAGCCACTGTTACCAACTATACATCATCTACCGCTGCATGATTTTTTCAACAAGAAATCGTAAATAGGTTTGGCATGCCTCGTGCACTTATTTCTGATAATGGTACACATTTTATAGGTGCAACTTTTCAAAACTTGATGCAACACTTAGGAGTTGAGCATAAACTAACTACACCATATCATCCTCAAGAAAATGGTCAAGCCAAAGTCACCAATAGGGAAATTACAAAAATTTTGACACAAACCATTAACAAATATAGGAAAAACTAGAGCACCAACCTAAATGATGCTCTTTGGGCCTACTACTCCACATGGAAACTCCCTATATGCTATTTCCCCTATGAGCTAGTGCATGGTAAACTTCCAACACTTCCTATCCAAGCTAAGCTCTGTGCACTATCTACAACATGTGACCTTAACCTTGATCTCAATCTAGCATAGAAAGAATGATTAATGAATCTCAACTTGCTAGATGAAAATCAATTAGCTGCCTTGTCATTCAATGAACTACATAAGGCCTTCAACAAACAACATCATGACCTAAGAATTAGAAAAGTCAAATACCAACCAGGAGATAGGCCTTTTTATTGAAATCATGCACATGCGCCACGATGAACTAAATTTCAAACACTGTGGGAAGGACCTTATGTCATTCATAAAACTTTTCCTTTAATGGCCATGATGATCTATAAACCTAGAAGCTAGGATAAGAAATTATTGGTCAACATCCATCAAACCAAACCTTTCTATGAGCCCAAAATAGCTAGTACTAACACTACCTCTATTGATGGATAGCCCTAATCATTATTTTAAATCTCCTCCTTCCAACTCAGTCATGGGGGAGATGGCCACCAATGCTAATTATTCTAAGCCCTCAGTTTCTTTTGTCTTTTTTGTTTTACACATTTTTCATTTTTTCTTACTTTTGTTTTGCACCATCATTAACATTTTTACTATTTCTTTCTCTGTTACATTTTGTTTAATTTATTCTCACTCATTACATAATAAGTCCTCATGATGGTGGGTTGTACTATAATGTTGTTGATTGCTAATGTTTGGTTTTTACCTCTAAATTTTAATGTTGATGCTAAGATATGGTTTCTTTTCATAAAATAGGCAATGAGTCCACATCATCCATTCATCCATTCAACTCTATGATCTCCCTTTGTTTTGGAAATGTACTGATCCTTTTTCTAATCAAACCTAATAATTAATTTTTGGCTTGGTATTCTTCAAACCAAGGAAAGATTCAAATGGATTGAAAAGGGTGTGACTTCAAGGGAACTTGATGCATTTGTGCTAGCTATTCTCTTGGGTATTAGGATGTTTTTCATAGGATTTCTGACATTTTGCTGTCAACTAATATCAGGAAGTTGAATGAATAAAATAAGTCTTTGCATGATGTGGTTCCCACTTAAAAAAAACTGGTGGGAATTCAAAGCACACTCCTTAGACATAATAAAAGAACATGGGCTATAAGCACTAGTTATGGCACTAGAAAGACATGTTACCTATGCCTAAAGGTTCCCTCTAACTAAGGCTCTTTCTCACTTTTTGCTTCTCTATTCTCTTTTTGGAATGGTGATTACTCTATGGAAGCATTCTTGTTGCTCCAAGAGGATGGGTTGGTCAAGTGTGTTAATGCGAGGTCACTAGATGTGGTTAGTTTTACTCTAGATTTGGACTGAATTTTATTAAGTCACCTTAACCACATAATACACAAGGGACTTTATACAACCTTGATTTCGGGATTTCATTCCATTCTCTCTTCTTTTTCTGTATTGTTTCCCATATTCTACGTCATTGCTAATTTTATGATTAGTCTATATCTTGGTCAATGCATTGTTATTCTTTGGTAAATTCTTGTGGGTGAATTCTTAACTCTTGTTCCATATGTCATTCCTAGAGCCTATGGACTCTTTGGTTTGTGGGTTTGTCAGGGCAAAAAAGGACATGAGCCTGCTTTGGGAAGGACCCACCAGCATTCCTTTTTGGTGTAATTGTTAAGTTCTTTTCCTTAAACATATCTCAAAATCAACCATTTCTCGTTCCACCCCATCCATGACATCCATTTTTGTCTTTCTCTTCTCTTCTAGGCATTTTTATTGGCTTCACCATTGTTATTTCTCTTATCTTCCTTTTTCTTTCATTTTCCATCCTATTGCTACTGGAGGTTCACTCTTAGTCGTGGGGGCCTGTTGCAAATTTTTTCATTTCATTACTTATCTCACCCCTACACCTTGGATAGTTATCAGTTACAAACCTTTAACCCAGTATCTATCATACCCAAAACCTAGTCAATGTGCTTCATATCAAGGCAAGGTATCAATTTCATTATATCTTATCTATCCTTGCTAATTTGTGATGGTGTTGTGTGTGCAGATGGCAATAACATGAACAATGAACTAGGAGAGGAGGGAGCACTCAAGATGAACTAGAGCAAGAGCATTTACGTAAGGAACAAGCTTAGTCATGTAGCCATGGACAAACAACAATGGACACATTTTTGACATCTACAACAATGTGCCTCATTTTCTTTCCTCTCTCTCTCTTCAAGATATCAAATGAGGGTCAAGATGTTATCTATGTATAGTGTTCACCACAATGGTTATGAACACTAATGTTGTAATACGTTTGTTGATCCATTTACCAAGCACTTTGAGTCTATCATTCCATGTCATCGTCAGTTCTCTTTCAGTCAATAATCCCATACCTTCCCAATATTTTGTAAGGAAATTGAGGACAAATTTTCATTCCATCATGGGGGTATGATGAGTCCCCAATATTAGAGCCTCGATATCGAATCGGCCAAGCGACATCAAACACACGATGTCAAAGCCTATCTCATTGTCTATAAATAAGAGATAGGTGTGCATCATTTTGAATAGTATTTTTTTCAATCCTTTCATCAAACTCTTGCAGTTTTTCTTTTTTAGAGTTAGAATTATTTCTGAGTGCTTGTAGTAGGAGTCATAGAGTGAACAGATTTTTATTCGAGCATTGTGTACCTGAGCACACATTGTATCTGGAAATAAAGATGAACTTTGTGATAAACCTTGCAACATTCAGAATAGCTTAACTATTGCATTTAATGTTATTTACTATTATTTGATGCCCTCATTAGTTAATCAATGTTATTTCTATAGAATTATTAATTATCAATGAATTAGCACACTCAACAAAACCACTTCGAGCATATGTGGAACACTTGGTAACCCAATGATGACTAGCGTTTGGTAATCCTAGTAGTGTTTCACTAGTTCCAGATGTGTCTGGAGAGTGGGAATGGATGCTGGTGTTAGGATGATCAACATTAGACTTACAAAAACCCATTAGTTAACTAAATCATTTCATTTCATTTCACACACTTAGGAGACCAAGATAGAAAATATAAAAAACATAAAAAAATCATATACCTCAAGTTTACTTAACCATAAAATTGTGCCTTACAAGTAAGCTTGGGAAGACAACGAATGCATAACTCATCCTTTTTCTGCATAGGTGCATAAGCACTTAATCCTCGGCATTCGACTGGATTGCACGTGAATGCTCATATTCATATGGTTGGGTGTAGGGGTAGCTTGCCACTCATCAACCAAATTTGGGCTATTTTGTCTTGATTGTAAATTTTCCTAACTGTTAGAATGATCCCACTTTCTACAAATTTTTAATAAATGTTAGAACTACACTCTCCATTACCCTAGAGTGTAGTTAGCTCAGTAGAGAGTGTACTCAACACCAAAGGTTAGCTTCACAAATTTTTCTAAGTGTCAAGCCAGTAGCTGCAATTTTTTTTAAGTGTTGAGATTACACTCTCCGCTACCCCAAAGCATAGTCAAGCATAGTTAGCATGGAAACTTAATTTTTGCAAAAATTTTGTAAGTGTCAAGACTATGCTCTCCACTGCTCAAGAGTGTAGTCAAGTGTAGACAGCATCAAGGCCTATTTTTTTTGCAATTTTTTCTAACTATTAATACTACTCTCTCTACTTCCCTAGAGTGTAGTCAAGTGTAGTTAATTGGAAGCTAGATTTTGCAAAAATTTTACTAAGTCTAGGACTACGCTCTCCCCCAATCCAAAGTGTAGCCAAGTGTAGTCATGCAGAATAGCCTCCAAAAGCCTCCACAATGCAACATTGGCATTCAGCTTAGCTCTAACACATCTCTAGCAATAACATGAATCTTTTTTTCATCCCCCTTTATCCCAAAATTGTAACTACACTCTATCCCACTCTTGATAGTGAAGAGCGTAGTCCCAAAGCATAATCTCCAAAAGTTGCATTTTTTGCATTTTTTAGGTACTTTGCAATCTTTTCAGCACATGCATATGTAGTTGGCAATGTAGTCGCAATCTCACAGCCTTGTCGAGTTTGTTAGATCACACCAAAGCACAACATCACTTACCTCAGTGGAGAGCATAGTTGGGTGATAGCGTAGTCCTGATCACCCCACTGCCACGTGGTAGTCTCTCCAAGTTTTTGAGCAACCCTAACCCTATAAATACCCCCACCATCTATGCTTTAGGGGTTGGAATTTTTGCATTTTTATGGGAAAAATCTAAAGCACAATTGGCATTTTGGCATTTTTGGTAAATGAGACCCAAAGGCACAACATTTTTGGCATTTTTCCATTTTGGGCGAATGATACCCAAAGGAACAACATTTTTGGCATTTGGTATTTTTGGGCAAATGAGACCCAAAGGCATACTAGTGAATAAGAGAGAGGCAAAGTTACATACCATGGCCCACCACAACTCCCCTGTAGCCCTACAAAACACCACAACCCAAGGTACACCATGATGGCCAATTTGGTAGGCATAAGCACCATGACAAGCACTAGGCTTCACAGCCAATCACCACTGATATTATGAGTACACTCTCCACTGCACTTGTTGTACACTGCATACCTTCTAAACCCCTTTTGAAGTTAACTATGCTCAAATCCTACAATTTTCACATTTTCTTTGGATTTTTTGCTATTTTTACATGTGGTCATGTTATAACTATGCTTGGGTAGCAGTCTCCGCATGTCGACACCCTTATTTTCACTAAAATCCTTAACTACGCTTCCCCCCTCAAGAACCCGTGACTATGATCTACACTTAGCACCACGAAACACTACCTTAACACTTTGCACCATTTGGCATCGCATTTGGTAAGTCCCTTTTTTATTGACAAGATCATTTTGGGCACCTCGTCTCTACCTCCAACAGGCCCTCATGTAGACATATGGTTAGGCTATGCACCCATCAACTCCTCAATGTTCTAGCTATCAACATTTTTGGTTGCTACAACTAGTAATTTGACAATGATATATATTAGTACTATATCCTAATTGAGGATGAATTCAATAAAGATTCCAAGCTAATATGGTATGATATCATAAATGGTAGGAATTTTCAGTTTTGAATTTCTATACAAAATTGCAAATTACAAAAATCTCATCATAAAATCAAAGATTTAAAAGTAAATATGTAATCATCCAACCTACCAAACTCCATTAAGCCATATAATGAGATGATTATCCTTAGAGTTTGAAGTGGCATCTACAAAGTAATAGAAGAAAGCTTAACCATGGTAGACATTTACATTCATATAACTAGAGTACTAAGCAAATGTGTAATTATTAATCTTGGGTTGACCAAGGAATCCATTGAAAACATATGCTTTTCTTGATATAGCAACCTACTATGGAGTCTCTATGAGATAATCAAAGTCATTCTTGAAGGGAATGCTATTCATCCATCATTTAATCTCTTTCAAATCCTTTTTCTCTGAAGAAGAAGAAGCTAGATGACCAAAAGAAGATGAATTAGCGTCTAGAATGAGCATACCCTAATTATTAATAATAACTAATAAGGAAACAAATTTAAGTAAAAGTAAAAGAAAAAATTTGATAATTATCTTCTATACCTTGTTACTAGGCGAATTACTAGTAGGTGTATCTCTGGAATTTTCAAGCCTATGATTGCTCTTTGCTCTTTTTTATGTACAACATTTTGCAATTCCTCCTTAACACTAGCAAGGTTGATAATGATGAAATTTGGAGTTCTAACTTTCATGAAAGAAATTTGTTTAAGCTTTGATAAAATTAATTTAATGGTTTTAGTGTTATGGACAAATTATTTTTTAGCATTACAGATAGCCTCTCTTCAAAGTGTTATGGATAGAATATTATTTAGCATTACTGATAGCTTCTCCCTAGAGCATTATGAATGAAATATTATTCAATGTTATTGATAGCCTCTTCCTAGAGCATTATGGATGAAATATTATTTAGCGTTACTAATCTATGACCGGTAGTTGGCCTCTTGACCAAAATAAAAAATATTATGTTTATTGTTTCTATCTCCTATCAATCTATTTTTAGTTATCATCATCCATGATACCAGCAATCAAAAGGACATAAAAGAGTTGTAAAAAATTTACATTGAAGTTAAAACTAAAGTGTTTCATGGTCAAATTTTTCAAGTTCATCAGTTAATTGGATCGTGAAGGTAAGTTTTAGTTAGTAAGTTAAAATTATATTAAGGATTCTTGAATTTATTATATCTATGTTAAACTCTAAGAGTAGCTTCTCTTATGAGATATTATAAAGTTTTTTAATTAACTATTTTAAAAAAATTATGTTTAGATTAGAAGATGAACTTTGTAAAAATAGGTACATATGCTATAAAATGAATTAAGGCTAGAGTTTTAACCAATCTATATTGATGCACCAAGCTTCATTTAATGGTTGATAAAAATTAACTAAGAAATAATTTTAGTGTTTATTATTTAATGAGTAGTTGAGTAACCCTACACCCAACCATACAAATCATGAGTGTTCATGCATGATCTTGTCAAATTCCCATGGATGGAGACTAGTTGAATGCCTTATATATCCAAGTGCTAAGATGTTGATTATTATCTCTCCAATCAAACTTAGGTAAGCTAAAGTTGTATGGTTAAGTGTGATTGAGACATATGATTGGATTTTATTATTAAAATATTAAAAAAATTAAATTATGATGTATTAAAATATTAGTCTAATTAACCTAAGTACATAAATAAATCTAATTTGGCCTGGGCATAGAGTATCCATTCTTGACTTACCGTATACATTTTGAACATGTGCTAACATTATTAGATTACCTAGTGTTTTACTGTTGGGTGTGCCAAGTGATTCACTACTAGAATTATCAAGTGTTTGTGGGTTTATGCTCAAAGCTAGATATACTCATGTGAACTACTTATGCATGATGAAATAAAATAATTAACTACATGCATAGAAAGTAAAGGAATGCTTAAAGTGAATTTTACTAAAACAAATTCAATGCTAGGCTAAGTGCTACAATGGACAAAATAAATCTCAGTTTTATTACTATCATGTAAGTGTTCCTCGGTATATTGAGCACTCAAGAAAAACTCTATTCAATCTATTCAGTTTACATTGTGAGCACTTGGTGGAAAAATTTGTAACTTCTATGGACTTAGATAGACAAATTTTTACTAAGGAAATGACTAAATTATACCATAAATGTAGTAGGTATATATGTTTATGTAGGCATTTATGAGGTTTGTGTTAATAATGATGCATTGACAAAGCTAGAACTACAGTGATTCATTAGCATCAATGTGACTACATGACTTGATGTTCATGATATCCCCACAATTACCAAAAAACTCATCCTCTAGTTAAAAAAATTAGGATAGAAATTAGGGAAGTATGAGCTTGACTAACTAACCAAATAACTGACTCGAGTGCTACATTATAAAACTCATTAAAGTGATTTCAAATTAACACTTTGACAAAATTGAAGACATTACAAAATTGGCCTTAACCGATATGTACAAAAATTGTCCAAGGCATATGCCTTAAGTGGTTTCAAGAGGTGGTGGCTCTTGTGGTGGCTTCTCGTGCCTTATCTTGCGTTGTGACTACCCTGATGCTGCTACTAATACTTTTGCTTCTAACAACTGAAATGCATCTAGATGCACTTTCATCTTCTCTTCCTTTCTTCTAGGATCACTGATTGTCTAGGTGGTGTTACCTCGGGTTATTAGTGTTAACACATTATAGGGGTAAGGTGAAGCAAAAATATCTTCTTAACATTAATTAAGTAGGAAAAATTTTTTTATATTCCACATTGAATGCTATAGCTATGTTTTTCAACTCCTAGTGTTCCACCATCCTCTTGGCCAAGTTCTGTATGATTAATCACTAATCTTCAAACTGAGCCCTAACAACCTCAAGCTTTGCAATTACTATCTCTACTTATGCTTCATTTTTTTGTGGAGCTTGAACTTACTTTCATAAAAAAAATACCTAATTTTTGAGTCCACACTAATTTTTTCCACTAGTGAGCATCATCAAATTTTCATTTCAAAGATTGACAAGCTTCATCTATTTCATGATATCCTTGATTTACAACTCCTTCATGTGGATCTCTACTTTATTATAGGCATTTATCCATCAAATATGGACTATCATGCATTATCTTAATGTTGGAGTTACTTGAGGATGTTATTCATCTTATATTTAGTGAGTTTCATTACTTTTTCATTCTCCTCCTTCAATATGCCAACATGGTTCTTGTAATGATTCTTGACCTTCTATACTTTAGGGCCTGACTTTTCCAAGAAGTGATCTCAATAACCAACTTTTGCCTAATTTCTTATACCTCTTCCATCAAGATATTTTTCTTTTCAACTACAAATATCCTCACATCTTAGTTTACCTTAACTAATTTCTCATGCTAGTGCATAAGGTATTCCTCTAGCTACTTTTTTTATTTTTCAACCTTAAGTAATCTTCTATTTTCTTTAGCTAGGTTCTTATTTTTTTACATGTCTAGATAAGGTCATTTCTTATAGTGTATAATATGATGTTTGGAAATAATATATTCTAGATGATCCTTTTCTTATCCTCTTTAACCTATTTTTACTTAGCCTTAAGCTATTTAAAGGTATCATCCCTAGTTAGTTTTGGTCGAAGAATTGTGGTTTGGACAAATAAGCTCTAAATTACGCAACTTCAACAACCAACTATTGATTTAGGTTGTTATTCTCCTAAAGTTATGTTTCTACAATGAATATCTTGCATCCTATCTCTAAATGTATGGACCAGATAGCTAAAATATTTTCTGGGATGTCAAAGACATTCAAAATCAATTGGCCAACTCTCACTAGTCTTTTTAACACTCCTTCATGCTAGGTTGCTATCATATCCCGTAAACTAGTTCTTGTAGACATCTAAATGTCTACCATGGTGGCAAAATTAGGCATGAATGTTTCAAGAACCTTCAATTTCTCTTCTATTCAATCTACTACCACCTCAGTTGTAGTCTCTTGTCCTTTGTGTGGCATGATGACCATTACTGCATCTTTCTTTCTTCTAGTACTATTGAGAAGATTGTAGCATTTCTTGAAATCTCTAGCACTTACTTTACAAGTAGGAATATTACAAGTTCACTCATATAAAGGTTGGCATGAATAGCTTAATTCCTTTATGTTGAAAGTATATTAAGTAAGCCATCTTGTGTCCAATTTATGGTCTTGATGACTCCATGTAGGTGGCTCATTACAGGGTGATAGTAAAAAAGCTCACTTATAGGTAATTGCTATTATTTTATCAACTATCTAATAAGTTCTTCTACATATATGATATCCTTTGCTAGTAGTGGTGGTGCACCTCTTCTTCCTAAAGTTACAAATATGGCTTCTCCATCATTCTTGGCAAGATGCTATGGTGGCCTTGTAAAGAATGTTATTTGAGTACCATGTGATTGCTTCTCTTCGATAAAGTTTTCTAATGAGACATGGGAAGGGAAGTTTCTTCTTTCCTTTCTCATTTTCTTTAAATCTCTACTCTATCTCTAGGAAAACAAGTTAAGTTAGATTGACTATGAACTTTCCACTAACTATGGTGCAAATGCTAGTGGAGAAGGATGTGAATTTGCTTGGGTGTATTGTGCAATTGAGATGGTACACCACAATATTGAAGTAGATTCTTTTTTCATTAGAAATATTGTCATACTTCTTGTGTTTTACTCAATTACATCTACACATCCATTCTTTCTTTCTTTCAACATTTAACTATCTTAACATCTTTCTGATATTTTCTATCACATTTGGAAGTCCCAAGGCCTCTACAAAGAACTCCACCAAGTAGAAGATTGTGATATCTTTAGGCTTCACTCTCATGTCCCCTTGATAATTATTCTAAAATAGTTATATGTTACTAAGGTGCTATTCTTCACTATTCACTCAGCTCTTAAGGTGTGAACTTAAGAAATGATCCAAAGTTTCACTATTGAAGAGCCAAACTAGATATCTTCTTAATCCAAATATTTTTAAGACAAGCTTTTCCTAGGCCTACGCACTTCATCTTGCCTAGACTACCCCATCTTAGTAGTGAGAATTTAATGGACAAATTTCAATTTTGGATTGTTCTAGAAAGATCAACTTGCATGTGTTACCTTTGGTGCATATTCAGGTTGCTATTGTTAATCCTATCCTTGTCCTCTACATCCCTCGTATACTTTTTCCTCCTCTATGAGGGTCCTCCTACTTATGGACCTTGTTGCATTGCCATCTGCCATTACAAGAATGATCATTAATTAGCCTTAATTTACTTAAGTGTAAACATTGATACCCTTGATCATTTTTTAGTTGGTCTATTTCATGAAAAATTAGCATTTTCACTTCTAAGTTATCATAGTCTATTATTCTAAGGTCCTAAGATAGCTAAGCATTATTAATTTTTATGATTTTAAGCCTTTATTACATTTAATTACCTTTGCCACTTAGAAAGTGGGATGTTATAAATGTTTAAAATTTCTGATTTGGTGCTCCCATAACATCGAGCTCAACTCTAGAAGCTCACAAGATCTAAAATGGATGAAATTGAGTCTACAAGTCACTAGATATTACTCTTAGAAGATTCTAGACTATTAGAATGACAAAAAATCCCTTATCATTTCAACATAAATGGTTAAAATTGACTAATTATTACATGTATTTATAGGATTAATTTTTATATCACATCAATACTACAACATTGATAAGGATGTGTTGATGCTGCTTCGTCGACATGACCCAAGCTGTAAATTTTCCCTCTAATTTTTGCCAAATTTTCATGTGTTTTGAAGCAAACAAGGTGGTGAATGAGAGCTATGGGAATAGTCTAGACACAAGAATAATGTGGTGAGGCTTAATTGAAAGTCCATAAATTTAATAAAGCATTTAGAGTATGAATAGAAGTTATGACATGAGAGATTGATGTGAAGATAAGCTAAAAATGTTAATGCATTCAACTTGGAGTTGCTTATCAATGATCTAGGTCTGTGGAGGTGGTGTATAAACTAGATGTTCAAAAACTATACAAGTAAGTCCTTTCTAAAGTAGGTTCCAACCATTTATGCCATTATATAACCACCTCATAATATGGACATAGGCATGTTGGAGATAAATGTTATTCAAGTCCATATGTCACACCCACATAACTACCATCTTTAGAATCCTACACTATACTAAAAAAATCAGTAGGTAAATAATCATATGCAACAGTGAGGTAAACAATCAGATAAGAAATAATTGTGGAGACCAAGATGTGAGATGCTTTATCATATGTACAATAGGTTCTTATGTCAAATATGATTAAAATGACCAACATACCTATTCGTCCAAGCTTCAAACCAAGTTCATCCCTTGACCAATGATATCACATTATATTATTCCAAACTTATAACCATGAGATGATCAAAATCACATGAAAGCCTCACTACTCAAAAAGAGAAAACAAGAAAGCAATTATTAATTAATTAATTTCTTAAACATTTAATTTTAAGGAAACTTGACCATCAGTTATAGAGGTGCCTTCAGGCATCAATAACATGTCTTTCTAATTACATGATGAGACTAGCCCAAGAGATCTTTAGAATTCCTAGAAGTAGCCTATAATTAGGCATGAATAACACGTCTTTCTAGTGGCACCTTAGGAATCATGCTCTTTTTTTAAGTTGATTAATTAATGATTATGCTTTTCTTATTAGAGGATTGCCTTTAGGTGTGGGTAACACGTCTTCCCAGTGACATGGTAAGGTAACACTTATTTTGGAACATGTTTCCATCAAAATTGAAACATCAGTAATGACATTAACACATGTAGGGAGATCCATAGAGAAAGTGCAAAGAATTAGTAAGTCCCCTTGATGTTATACCGTTTTCTATTTCCTCTTAGTTCTTCCCCTCTTTCTCAAAGCATAAAGATCATGAGTTAATTTTAGTTTTTATGTGAGAAGAACCATACTACTTTCATGATGAAGATCTCTTATTTATAGAAATTGGAAGGATGGATGGCATGGTATGAGTGCTTTACACAATTATGTATCCAATCATCTTAATAGCATAAGACACTATAAAATCAACAAAGTTGGTTTATACATAAATGATAGTGCAAAATGAAAAATTAAAATAAATGGTTTGAATATATATAAAATGACTCAAAAATGAAAAAAAAAATATAAAAGAAAATATAAAATTATAAAAAATAGAAAACATATGAGAAACTAAAAAATAAAAAGAAATTGTAAAAAAAAAAAAAGATGAAAATCAAGACTCCATAAGATGTTAGGGTGGATGGGCATCTTCCCCATGATTGAGTTGTAAGGTGGAGATACAAAAAATAAAGTGGGAGTGATCATGGTTCAAAGTATCATTTAGGTTCTTGTGTATCTAGAAATCCTTAAATGGTTTAACTTGTCATATGTACTCTAAAATTAGCTTTTCTAGGCATTCAGGATGGTAGATGTCCATGGCATCTATATAAAGAGTGGAATGGATGATATAGGATGCTTTCCATAATGTTTAGAATTTTGTTCATTAAGGTACATGTATGGGATTCCAATAAAGGATCTTATCTTCTAGTTGAAAGTTTACTTATCATATCCTAGCTTCATGATGTTGTTTGCTATATGTCTTATGTACTTCATTCATCATGAGGGCTATTCTTTTATTTTCATCTAGCATGTTAAGGTTCCTGAGGCATTCTTTTTATGCAAAATTGATGTTGATATTAAGCTCACAAGCTATGTTGAGTGTACATAATTCTTATTGGATAGGAAGTTTTAGTAACTTACCATACACTAACTCGTAGGGAGAGTAGCCTATAGGGAGTTTCCAAGTGAATCAATAGGCTTATAAGGCATCATTGAGTTTTCTACTATATCTAGTAATGATCCTAGTAAGGATTTACATGATTTTTCTATTTGTTATCTTGGCTTAACCATTTGCTTAAGTGTGATAGGGTGTTGTTAGTTTATGTTCCACACCCAAGTGTCTCATCATTTTCTTAAAGGTAGCACTTGTAAAATGAGTTCCACTATTAGAAATAAGTGTCATAGTTATAGAAAACCTATTTACCACCTATTGTTGAAAAAACTTGATTGCAAGTAGTAATGTATAGAATCATCTAGAAATTGATAAAAAAACAAACTCTTCATCAATCTTGTTATTCCATTTTAATCAAGCCAAATGATCAACAATAATATTCTTCATTTTCTTCTTGTCAATCATGATAATATTGAATTCTTACAAGATAACTAGCCATCAAATGGTTTAGGGGCTCATGACTAGTTTATTTAGTAGAAACCTAATCGTGCTATAATTTATATGCATAAACATTAGATAAACAAGCACATGATGTTTGATCTTTTAAGTGCATACACTACTATCATGAGTTCCTTCTTAGTAGTTTTGTAATTAAGTTTTGCACTCATGATACTTCTACTAGCAAAATGAATGTAGTAGAAATGTTTCTAGTCATCCGATTATGTTAGCATTAACCCTAGAACATAGTTGGATGTATTTGTCATAATGTGGAAGAATCTAAACTAGTTAAGTTCTCACAAAATTGTAATGTCTATGAGCTTCAACTTCAACAACTTAAAAACATTATCACATTCATCAACCTAGATGAAGGCTACATCCTTCTTTGTAAATTCTACTAGCAACCTTGAAATCTTAAGAAAGCTCTTTATGAAGTACTTGTAGAAGCCTATATGTCCAAGGAATGACCGTACATCATTTACTATTTAATGCTTTTAACCTTACAATTACCTCTTGGACCATTAGGTGACCTTTTTATCAAATTTTGCTTCAAATTTATTTCAATACACTTTCAAGCACTTCTTTAAGATGGTCCAAGGCCTATTCAAAGTTAGAGGCATAATTAGAGGAGTCATTCATGAAGACTTAAACTACATTACTAGTTTGCTTTTAGAATATGTTGAGGACAAGGCATTGGAAGGTAGTAGGGATATTGCATAAATCAAATGGCATCTTCTTATATGTGAAATACCCTAAGAATTTATGAAGGTTGCCTTGGTCTAGTCTTCTAGTATTATATGAATATGATTTTATATTCTATAGCCATCCAAGGAACTATAATACTTATGCCTTACTAGCATATCGAACACCTAGTTCACAAATGGTAAGGGAAAGTGATTCTTAAAAGTTACCATATTCAATAGCCAAAAGAAAATGGAAGTTATTTTTTTTTTCCTTTTTAGGTACAATAACAAGAAGGCTAAGCCACTTGCTAGCAACAATAGGATAAATGAATCTTTCTTGGATAAATTTTTAAATTATCTACTTCACAAACTTCTTGACATTTGAGTTCAATCTATGTTGTGCTTAGCAACTAGGTTTGACTACTAGATCTATGTATATGTGATGCAAGAATATATGTGGATTAATGCTTATAATATCATCATAAGACTAGGTAAAAGCTATTGGTCATTTTTGACCATTTTTAGTAATTTCTACTTCTACTCTTTGGTTAGTTGAGCATTGATGATCACTGGTTTTTCATTCTCTAGTACACATATTATAAGGATTCTAGTAACTTTTTGAGCTCAATGAGCTCTAGAACTAGTTCCCTTGGGGTCTATCTTTTTGTAGCTAACATTTTCTTCTTGGATGTGTCCAAATTGGAAAAATTTCTAACATATTCCTTCCATCTCATTTAGTTTATCCATATTAAAATTGGTGAGTTTCTCTATGGGTTTCATGCATATCACAAACTTTACTTCTATTTCTTTTGTTAGTGATGAGTACCAAGGTACCCCTACACCCAACCATATGAATCACAAGCATTCATGCATGATCCGGTCAAATTCTATGGATGGGGCTAGTTGTGGCATCTAGATCATTATGTCTTGATCATAGTTCATTTTCTTCTCACTTGGACTAGTGGTAGCTTTATTACATATGGTTTAGTCCAAAGTGAGGCATATGATAATTGATGTTGTTTTGGCCTTATGCTACTCCTAATGGTAATAAAAAAATCAATTAATTAAGCTAATTAACAATGGAAAGGAAAGTCTAAACTAGCCTACAGGCAATGAGTGTCCATTCCTAGCTTGCCATACATATCCTAAACCCATGTATCCACTACAAAGATTAACAAGCACTATGCTACTAGGCGAACCAAGCAATACTGTTGTTGGGGTTATCAAGCAAATATGTGTTTACACCTAAAATTGGTCACGCTCATTCTGCCAATTCATTAATATGCATGGAAATTTAAATATTAAACAAGTACATGAAAAGTAAATTGCATGGAAAGTAAATCTAATCTAAGTCAAAGTGCTACAATGAATAAGAATCAATCTCGATCTTATTTTCATTCATGGAATGTGTCTAGTTACATTGTCACTCGAATAAGATGCCATATAACTAACTTAGATACACTACAAGCACTCACTGACTGTTCTCTAAGACTACAGAATAAAACTGCAAGAGTTTAGCTACTCTATTAACAAAGACTTATGTCCAAACTGTGTGCCCAAGCACTATATTTATAGGTTGGCATACATCTCACGATATTAGATATCTAATAACGTAGCATGGGATCTTATATCGAATATGCGATATCAAGGCTCCAATATCAGAGCTAAGATATCAGAGCCAAGATATTAGAGCTAAGATATCAGAGCTAAGATATCAAAGCTTTGATATCTTAGCTAACCAAAAATTGACTTTTTGTCAAATATATGATATATAGCATCAACAATATCACAGATGCAACGTAGCATCAGCAATATCCTAGCCAATTGATGATTCATCAATTAGCCATTGGATGCCTTCTTATTTTGGGACTACTACATACAAGCATTATCATACACACACATGTTTAATGTAGTTGTTGCATATTGAGATGGTGAGATTTATAATTCTCCAAACCTTTTACACATAGTAGCATCTTATGTCACTATACATTATGTATTTAATTTTCTAATTAACTAATGATAATAAGTAAATATTAAACTAGTTTAGGATTATGATTGTCCATCTTTAATTCATGATCACATTTCTAAACATGTGCACCAACTACTAAGTTATCAAGTAATATCACTACTAGGCATACCAAGTGAATTGCTACTAGCATTACTAACTTGGTATGTGTTAATGCTTAAAATTATATCATGCTCATTCTGCAATTTAGTTATTGTCTAATGAAATGTAAATATTATGCTATGAAAAAAATAAAGAAAAATAGGAATTAAATGCATAAAATAGTAAAGTCTAAACTAAGTCATAATACTATAATGAACAGAGAGCCATCTTGATCTTTATTATCATAATAAATATGTCTAGATACAGTCTACTCAAATAAAGATGCCAAACAATAAAGTCAAATTAACTTTGCATGTACCTACTAACTATTACAAAGAATGGAAAATGAAATTGATAAATTCTAGCCACTTGGTGACTGAAAGGTATCATAAGTGTAACTAGCAAGCATATATTTATAGTTAAAACTGATAGGGAGCCCTTACATTTGCAACTCAGCATTATTGACTATGACATTACCAATGCAACATCATACTAGTAATATATATCAACTATCACATTACTTTGCAACCAATTAATAAAAACACTTTTTTGATCAAATGGGCTACTAAGCTTTTTTTTTTAGTTTGTAGAATTATTGTAGTTATTCATATTTTAAGCTTAATTCAAGTGTATTATTCCTTCTTAGCTTCTTCCAAGCATTGATAGAATTATCAAAAACTTACTTTGAAGTGATAACAACAATCATAAGGCTTTTCATAGTGTTATTTGGGGAAAATTTCTTTCAAAACGAAGGGTGAACCCAACATTTAAGTTGGCTAATAGTAACTAAGATGAAAACTAGAAAGTTAAGCATGTTTTTCCTAGAGTAGTACTAGGATGGATGTTCTCTTGGAAATCTTTTTGATTAAAAAAAAGAGGGTGATAGGCCTAGAATTATCTATATTAAACACAAAAGAATTTTATTAGTTACTAAACTAATAACTAGATGTGTAGAAGGGCAAGAATCTTGAAAGATTCTTTTTTTTTTTCCCTAAGAAAATTATATAGAAGTGAGAGAAACCTACTTATATTTGTGTTAATAAGGTTCATTGGGATTCCATCTAGCCATCTCCTACATTTAAGTTGAGTTCTTATAACTCAACTAATGAATTCAACAATGGGACTAATAGGCTTACTTTTTACCAACCTTATCATGTTGGTTAATTTTTGTCAAAGTATTAAGATTCCTATGTTCTTAATTAGCATCAAGTTAGAACCAAGTGGAGCTTTCAAAGATAAGACATGGCAAAGTAAGATGTGGCTCAAGTGCTTAATTCATTATTTCACAAGTATTTGTAGGCAAGATGTTGTCATTTCAATTCATACATGGGGTACCATTATGTTCTTCTAAAGTATCATGTTGACTATGTAGTGTACCTATAGTCAAAGTATCTCTCTATGATTAATTCTTCTTCCATTCAAAAGTAGGAGACTTTTTGTATGAATGCTAATAGTTCACAAGACCTAGTGGAAAAAATATTTTGAAGTCTTTGTGCAATGTAGAATAAAAACCTACCAATGATATTGGTTGAATTGATTAATGGTAACAAGCTACTTGTAAAGTTAGAAATTATGCAAGATGATTTGGAAAGCAATTTGCTAATGAAAAGCGTCAAGTTGAAGAGCTTGCAAAATTGTCAACAAAATGCAAATTCTTTGAAACTGAAATCCCTTTGATTTTCAAACTCTAAAGGTCTTGGCTAAAGGTCATCATGCTAAACAATGGTGGGATTCTTTTGAAACTAAAAGTGCTCTCTTTGAAAGTCACATGTTATAGTTGAAAATTTAAAATGAACCTTGTAAGGAATTTTTTAAATTTTTTAAAGGGACAAGTACCTAAATTGGAATTGATTTATATAAATAATTCCATCACTATAGATCTTGAGGTTATTAATAAATTTTTAGCAAATCAATTTTCTTCTATTTTTTCTTATGAAGGTTTTAGCAAGGAAACCTTTAAGAATACTAGTATACATATTTCCCATCTTATAACATAAGCATATCAAAGTATTCTTGAAGTAGAAGTTACCATAAAAGAAATTAGAGTAACAACTTTTAGTTTAGGAGATGGAAAAGCTCTAAGATTTTATTGTTTTCCAATTGAATTGTTTAAGAAGCATGAAAATATTATTGAAAATTATCTCTTTTCTAATTTTGATGAAGCTATTAAACAAGTTTCTATTGGTAAAAATATTAATAAAAATGTCATTCATCTTCTTTCTAAGGATCAAGATCTTCAACATTTTGGTAATTGGAGTACAATTTTAGCTAAATACATGGATTGCCAAATTTTGAATATTATAGAGGATATCATGGAACTTAAGCAAATAGGTTTCGTTAAAGGTAGACATAACTTATATAATGTTATTGTAGCATGGGAGCGAATGAAGTGAGACTCTAATACTAAGATACTGCTTTTATTGAGTTACATTATGCTAAAGCTTATTATAGGATTGAGTTTCTCCTTTTCTCTTTAGTGATCAGTTTGTCAAGGTTATTCTCTAGCTCCCTATATTTTTATTATTTCAGTATATTTTCTTTCATATAACTTGCTTTACAATCTTTAAAGGAATATCTTTAAGGTAATTTCAATTGATGATCAAGGTATGCAATTGACAAAAATTTGGTGTATATTATAATGGTAATATTGATGACTAGGTTACTCTCGAGCATTGGAAAATCCTAAAAAAAATATTCTATCTTCAATATTTTAGAAATACCTTTTTCTTGTGAGCCTAATTTGAATATTTTGTAGAATTATGTGGTTGATAAAATTATAAAGAAGCTTAGTGATGAGTGGCGAGGTACCCCTACACTCAACCATACGAATACGAGTGTTACACGCACAATCCGATCGAACCCCACAAACTAAGTGTCTACACATCTTAGGAACACCTAAGGTTAATCAGTCGTTGTCTTCCCAAGCTTACTTGTATTTGTCACGGTTGTATGGTTAAGTAAGCTTGAGGCATGTGATTTTTATATCGTTTATGTTTTATCGCCTATACTAAGAGAGGAAAGGGTGAAGAGACTTATTAACTAACTTTAACTAACTAAGCCTTAATTACCCTAGCATCAGTATTCATTCCCACTTGCCATTTCACATCGTGAACCAATGCAATGCTGCTAGGATTACCAAATGCTATCCGTTGTTGGGATTACCAAGCGTAACGCACGTGCTCGAAGCGGTCGTACTAAATGCACTTAACTATGAGAGTTGAGGGTTGAGAAAGATCAAGTCCTAAGAAAGCATTTAAATAATCAATAGTAATTAAATCCTCATTAGCTTAGTCCATGCATTGCAAGGTTTATCCAAAACTTCGTCTTTATTGTTGTACACAATTGTGTGCTCAGGTACAAAATTGCTCGAATAAAGATCCGTTCACTTTGGGACTCCTACTGCAGGCACATGGAAATTATTCTAACTCTGGAATGGAAAAATGGCAAGAGTTTTCGCTACAGTCTAGATCTAGATGGTGAAACAAGGGAGAGCCACCTCTGATATCGTGGGTGAAGAAACGATATCGCATACGATACATCGCATGCGCAATATTGTGGCCCATGCGATATCGTGTCCCATCATACCCCCATGACTGAATAAAAACTTGTCCTCGAGTTCCTTACAAAATATTGGGAAGGTATGGGATTATTGACTTGAAGGGGACTAATGGTAAATGGGACGACATGTGAACGGATCATCATTACAAAACATGAAAAAACTGGCGTTCACGACAACAAGAGTGAACACTTTATACATTTGACATCAGGCCTTATTTGGTAGCTGAGAGAAAAGAGAGAAGAGAGAGGAATTCTGCTGCTGCCAATGCCAAGATTGCACCTTTTGTTATCCATCTGTAAGCACACCATCAATCTCGTTCCTTGCATGACTGCTTCAGCACCGATCCATTCTAAGTGTTCCCTTCAGATCCAATCCGTTGTTGTATGATTGCCATCTGCACACACAACATAGTCTTATATTAGCAAGGGTAAATGAATTACAATGCAGTTGATACCTTGCTTTGGTGAAAGGTCCATTTGCTGAGTTGTGGTATGGCTGATTGCGGATTCTGGAGATATAATATGGTAACTACCGAAGGTGTAGGGGTTAGGAGAAAATCAAAAAAATTGGGTCAAGACCCCCATAACTAAGAGCGAACCTCCAGTAGCGATAGAATGAAGAAAGAAAAGGAATAAGAAAGATGGAGAAAAAGAGACAATTATAACATCAATGAAATGGATGTCAAGATCGAAATGAACAAAATAAGGTTGATTGCAGCAATGTTTAAGGGAAAAAAATTAACTGATGCACCAAAGAGGAATGTTAGTGGGTCCTCCCCAAAGTAGGCTCATGCCCTTAATGCCCTAACATTCCCACATTTAAAGAGTCCACAGGCTCTGGAAATGTCATTGGGAACAAAAGTTAAATTCTTAACCACAAGAATTTACCAAAAGGAAAACAATGCGTTAACCAAAATATACACCAATGATACAACCAGCAATGAGGTGAATAATGGACGAAGAATGATGAGAAGAAGAGAATGGAATGGAGTCTCAAGAACAAGGTGGTGTACAACCCTTTGTGTGTTTAATGATTAATGTGACTTGGTAGATCCCATTCCAAGTTCAGCCTCAAACAAACCACATCTAGTGACTTTGCATTAATACATTCGGCTAATCCATCCTTCCAAAGTAACAAGAATGCCTTCTCCAAAGAGCCACCACCATTCTGACGAAATGAAAGATGAGAAGATAGGAAGCGAGAAAGGCCTTAGTTAGAGGGAACATGTTTATTTTAATTCCATAACCAGTGCTTGTTGCCTAAATATTTATTTCATCTAAGGGGTGTGCTTTGAATTTCCACTTTTTTTTTCTTTTTCTTTTTTTTTCTTTTTTTTTTTTTTGCATTTGTATTTTTCGTGGGAACCACACCATGCAAAGACTTATTATTTTTATTTTTATTCACTTAGCTTCCTGATAATTGGGTAATGTCGAAATGGTAAGAAAACTCAAGAAGAAAAACATTCAAGCACCCAAGAGAATGGCCAACACAAATGCATTAAGTTCCCTTAAAGCCACACCCTTTTTAATCTTTGAGTCCTTCCTTAGTTTGAGAAATGCCCAGTCACCAATTCGTTTATAATTCTTATTAGTTTGAAGAAGAGGACTGTACAATTCCAAGCCAAGAGAGACCATAGAGATTTGTGGATGCATGGATGATGTGGACTCATTGCCTGTCATATCAAAAGAACCATACCTTAGTATCAACATTATAACTTAAAGGTAAAAACCAAGCATTAGCAACCAAAAGAAAACAGTTCATACCATATTTGGAGCACTTATTAGGTGACAAACTTAACAAAATGGATAAACACACACAAATAAAAGAAAAATTGTAAACGATGTTGTAAAACAAAAACAAGAAAAGTTAAAGAAATTTTTAAAACAAAAATCTAAAAAGAACTGAGGGCCTCAATTGATTAGCATAGGTGGCCATCTCCCCCATAACTGAATTGAAAGGGAGAGATCCGAAATAATGAGCATTTATTTGAATTTCTTAGAACTGTCCAACTTCTCCCAATTGATGTTTTTAGATTAAGGGTTGGAAGTTGGCGATGCTCATAATCTAAATTATCTATGCTTTCGTTGTGGATGCGAGTTGTTCCCCCAATTAGTTCCATGCATATTGGTGGGTTGCTCTCTTGATTAGCTGTCAATCACTGGGTGTTCTCTTGTTGTATGGTTACTACATACAAGCACCTTTGTATTGGAGTTTCATGGGCACACCAATTGCATGCAGGAAATGCTAAGCTCTCCTGTACATCATCACCTTCAGTGTCACTGTATGTGATGCATGGAACTTTCTTCTTCTCGATCTTTCCATAAATATTTTTCTTAGATATTTCTAGGGAAATATCATGGATCCCTAGGAATGCATTTATGGTACTGAGCCATGCCCTTCATATTATAATCAGGAAGTCCCTTTTATTATTGTTGACTTATATCACTAGGAAATCAGTTGGGTATGACCAACCACACATAGTGGTAACAATGTCCTCCACAAGTCCCAAAGGGATAGTGATGGACTAGTTAGCCAACTCCAATTGAATGTTGCTCTTCTTGAGTGGAGGCAAGTTCTAAGCTCTATACATTTATCATGATATTAAGTTGACTCTGGAACCTGAGTCAAGAAAAGCCTTACGTGGTTCACTCCCAGTGACTTGGAGGTAGATTAAGGGACTTCTGGGGTCATAGAGTTTCTTTGGAAGGTGGCCCACCTTTATCCAATCAGTACGATATGTGTTAACATAACCGTGTGCATTGAGCTCTGTTGTTGGTTTGAAGGGAGCTCTGAAGCCTTACTTGATGGAGGAGTGGTCATAGGCTCAACCGCTTGTGGTTGTGAAAGCTTGTTTGGATTGTTGGTTCTAAAGAAGAGTCTTCTCTTTGTACGGTTGCTAGAACCAACAGTGGGTTGAAGGTTTACAGCTCTCGTAGCATTACATTATTGCGGTTGAGTGGGGAGTTCCCCTTGCATTGTTGGAGTAGGTGGTAGTGGAACTATCAGCGTAAGAGATGCGGATGAATTCGGAGGATGGTATGCATGTGGAGTGTCCTTTCTAGGAGAGGGAGTCCTAAAATACTCTTAGACTTGGTAGTGATGTTGTGGGGTTGCGTGACCCATAGAGTCACTTGGAGAAACTTGTTGTTGCATGTAATAGCCATACAGATCTGGTTGTCGGTAAGGGTATTGTTGTCTAGGCGGTGGCATCCCCCATGACTATGGGTATTGCCACTGCTAGTGTTTCTCAATAGGTTGTGGTGGAGTTCCACTTGGATAGTATGTTAAGGGTGAACTGCCTTGGGTTACCTTGGGGATAAGATAACCTCCAGGGTGCCTGCTGTTTGTTAAGTCTTGGATTGAGTGTATACACCCCAAACTCCTACAGATGTGAGATTATTGGGCAGCATCCTTTAGGATGGTCATATTGGCAGATCTCACATCCACCGTTATTGTTCGTATCTGAATCCACAACCTCATCGGTGATAGTCATTTTTCCCTTACCCTTGTTACGTGCATGGTCTGAATCTCTCTTTTTTTTCTTATCATGGTCACTACTTCGCTCCTTAGACTCCTCTATGATTTTTAAAATGATTTCAAATCTACTATCTAAGGAGTCCCACATCTGATCTACCTTAGCCAACACTTCGATTGTTAACTTTTGAAGCGGCAAGGTTTTTCTATTCACCAACTCTTCAAGTGGTGACTCATCCTCTTCCTCATAGAATCTTACTCCCTTCTTCCAGAGGGAAGGATCGCAGTTATACTCTTCCATGCTTTCTCTTGTCTATAGCTCTCCTTCTTCCTTAGCTACTTGCTCCAACAGTCTATGAACTTCATGGGACCTAAGCTCTAATAATCTCCCTTGGGCATATGTTCCAAGGGTTCTCCTAGTTTCATGTCTTAGCCCATCTACGAGATGGTGCAATTAATCCCGTTGTGCGTAATCATGGCCCGGGCAACGATGTAATAATGCATAATATCTGCCCATGGTAGCATCCAAGGATTTTTGATTACCCTGCTTCCATCCTTGGATCTGTTTACACAAGTTGGACACTCTAGAGTACGTTTGATATTTATCGTTGAATAGTTCTAGCATCGTACTCTATCATCTAATGGATTCTGATTCTAAGGACCGGTACCAACTCTTTACTTCTTTTATGAGTGTCCTTGGAAACAACTTTAACTTCTGCCACTCATTTTCGATATTTTGCAAGGCACAGGCATCGTGGAATGCCTGTAAGTGGTTCTGTGGATCAGCGTTGTATCCCCCCTCAAATCGGGGGATATTATTCATGTCAAGTCTCTTGATCCAGCTATCTTTTTGATGCTTTGTAGGTATTCTCACAACCTCCATAATATCTAACATACTTCGGGTGGCAAGTAGGGGTTCATCGTTGTCATCTCTTTCGTGGCGTCTGTGATGCCTACGCGGTTTCTTACTTTCCCTTCTTCCATACCTTGACTCTCTAGAATGCCCTCGTCCTCGCTCTCGACTCTCTCGTCGAGGGTTCTCATTGTGCCTACCCTTATCCTCACGGTTGTGTTCCTTGTGACTACGCCCTGATGTGGAAGGAGAGGGTGAATGATGTGATGAAGGTGAAGAAGAAGGGGAACCATCGCCATGACGATGTTTCTTACCTTCTCTTCAATGGTTACGGCCCCAATCATGATGACAATCAGACTTCCCGCCTTTGTCATGTGTTTGTATTCCCTCATTGAACACTTGGTGTTCTTGGGGATCAGAACCAAGGTTGTGAATTGTGGACTGTAGATTCTGATACCCCACCTCCTCACCATCGTTAGGAGGGGGAACGTCATTTTGTGGAGAACCTATTGAAATAGGTTCAACACCCTTGATTTCACTTATGACAGGTGAACTGTTATGGGGCCCCTTGCCCTTCATCGATGTATGGTAGCTCTCCTGCCGCGAGACCCTTAAATGTTGCGCCGCAGTGGGACGGTAATCCCTTATGTCATAATCACATGCAACGTATTCAACGTATAGTTGCGTCATGTCTATCTGTGCAAGAGCACGAAAGAGCATGTTAGGGATTGCACGATCTGGGAGTAACACTATGTTACCTTGTAAGTCTCTCCATCGCAATTGTTCATCCTGATGGAGGATAAAGGTAAAATCAAGTACATACTCATCGTGATGAGTATACACTACCCGATACTCTTGAGAAACTGGCGGATCTAGGTTACGTGTGTTAGACTGCCGATGGTCTCTTGTGTGATCCCTAAGTGGTGAAGTGCTTTTATAAGAAGAAGAAGACATTATTTATCTTGTCAGTGTGCTATTGACCGTTTAAATTTTCTTCTGATTAACCCTAAGGGTTCGTTTAAGCTTCCCAACAATGTGAACGATTTTCTATGTTCTACTTAGCACACAAACAACTTAGTCCCCGGCAACGGCGCCAATGATAAGTGGCAAGGTACCCCTACACTCAACCATATGAATACGAGCGTTACAAGCACGATTTGGTCGAACTCCGCAGACTAAGTGCCTACACGCCTTATGGAACACCTAAGGTTAATCAGTCGTTGTCTTCCCAAGCTTACTTGTATTTGTCACGGTTGTATGGTTAAGTAAGCTTGAGGCATGTGATTATTAAGTCCTTTATGTTTTATCACCTATGCTAAGAGAGGAAAAGGTGAAGAGGCTAAGTAACTAACTTTAACTAAGCCTTAATTACCCTAACATCAGTATTCGTTCCCACTTGCCATTTCACATCGTGAACCAATGCAACGCTGCTGGGATTATCAAACACTATTCGTTACTGGGATTACCAAGCGTAATGCACGTGCTTGAAGCAATCGTACTGAATACACTTAACTATGAGAGTTGAGGGTTGAGAGAGATTAAGTCCTAAGAAAGCATTTAAACAATCAACAGTAATTGTGCCCTCATTAGCTTGGTCCATGCACCGCAGGGTTTATCCAAAAGTTCGTCTTTATTGTCGTACACAATTGTGTGCTCAGGTACAAAATTGCTCGAATAAAGATCCGTTCACTTTAGGACTCCTACTACGGGCACATGGAAATTATTCTAACTCTGGAATGGAAAAATGACAAAAGTTTGGCTACAGTCTAGATCTAGATGGCAAAACAAGGGAGAACCGCCTTTTATTTATAGAAATGGCGGTGGACTGCAATATCGCATACGCGATATCGTGGCCCATGCGATATCGCATCCCATCACTTGGTAAATGAAAAGGAAAAAAGGAATTGCATCCTTTCTTGCAAAGTTTTAATAAATAAGTAGATGCTTTAGTCTACTTATGGTTACTAATTTATCTATCTATTTATGATATATATATATATATATATTATTTAGCCAA
>MNCI01005936.1:617736-639318 GCA_015680685.1 Gnetum montanum
GCGATATCGCATACTTGTGCATATCGCGTCTCATCAATAACCAAGTTCTATCTATCTCATACGAGACTTAGTTCAATGAGTCACTTACATTTATCACTTCTATTTGTTACCTTATCAAGCATATGTGTGGGCCTTGATTGCAAAATCATCTATAAGATTAAATTATGTGCTTCAAATTCTCTATGACTAATGCAACCATTTTGGTATGAAAGTTAATATTGATAAGACTAAAATTTTAGTTTGTGGTACTAGAAATAGAAATTATGGTTTGAAGAAAAAAGACTTGATATGTGTGAATCTTATAAATATTTGGGAGTTGAATTTGCCAATAACTATAGTTGGAATACCCTTATTACGTAAAGGGTTTCAAATAACATGCAAGCTTTATTTGCTCTAAGAAATAATTATAGCAAGAAACAAATTTTGGCATGGGAGATCAAAAGGAAAATTTTTTGTATTATTGTCCAACCTATATTATTATATGGATGTATTGCATGGGGATCTTCTCTTTTCACACATAACTAGAAAAATTAGAACATGTTCAAAAATAGTTTCTTGTATGTGAATTTCAAGTAAAAATGTAGACTTCTTATGATATCTTACTTTTATAAGTAGATTTGCTTCCACTTGAAGTTGAAGTCCTTTGTTAATTTATTTCTATACTCAAAAGTTAAGTAAATATTGTGCTAAGTCCAAATGTTCCAAGGTTTATTAAGAAAGCTTGTCTTTATTGTCATTCAAACTGAGGTGTCTAGGTACATTAGTGCTAGAATAAGAATTTGTATACTTTTCAACTCCTACTATGGGCACTTGGAAAATATTCTCACTTTGAAATGAACAAACATAAGAGCTCTAGTATGCTACTTAACAAAAAATTCCCTAGATGCAGCAAGTGTGTGCATTTATATAGGCAAGACTGGACACTCCATTGAAGCATATGCATCAATGGGATTGTGTCGATGCTGTCCAATCAACCACGACTCATCATACCCCAACAACTGAATGAAAACTCATCCTCGAGTGAACAAAAGAAGGAACAAACTTTTTTACAAAATTTTGGAAAGGTATGAGATTATTGACTGACTAATTGACACACACACTAACTCAACTGACACTAAGTACCCAAGTGTAGGGATTTATAACTTTTACAAAAATTGGTATTCATGATACAAAATTGAACACCATTACAAAAACTGATAGCAAAACCTCTATGGTGGCTTGAAGATAAGGAGGAAATCAAACAGTCCTAGGAAGTGGAGGTTGCTAAGGTGTAGAAGGATCTTCTCCTACCTTTGGTGCATGTAGCTATTATGGTTGAGGTTGTGGTGGTTGTGACTGTTCAACTGTAGCTGCAACTGCTAGTGGAAGATAGAAAGCATCTAGCAATGCTTTCATCTTTTCCTCCTTACTTTGGGGATCATACATGGTCCATCTAACATCACCAATGTGAGTCAATATGGGAACATCCCATGAACAAGGCATTGCAAGGAACAACTCCTTCATATTAATGAACCAAGCTACAAATTGATTTTGTTTGACATCAAACATCCTAATAGCATTTTGTAGTTCTTGGTAGTCATTCATCCTATAGGCCAAGTTCTCAGTTATTGACCATTGATAGGTGAAGCGTTCTCTGATAACTTTGAGTTTAGCATTTGTTGTTTCTAACTTTTTCTTTTTATCCTTATGATGCTTACACTTGGCCTTGTACAATAGGTACTAGTTGGTCATCTACTTCTCCAGTTTTGACCTTGGTCTTCTGGTAGTCAGCATTACCAAGTTTGCATAACAAAGGTTGGCAAGCTCCATGCATTCCATCATTTCTTTGATTTGCAGCTTCTTGAGGTAGATTTTTACCTTGTTGTCCATGTTCAATCCATCAAAGATGGGCTGCCACATCATCTCCTTGTTGGAGCTACTAGAGGACCTTATTGACTTTTGCTTTCTTGAATTTGATCTCTTTTTCATTGATCTCCTTTTAAAGGCCAACCTTATCCCTTAATGGTTCTTAACCCTTTTGAATTTGAGGACCTCATTCTTCTAGGCAGCAATTTCAATTGTAGATTTCTAGCCAAGAGCATGAACCTCCTCCATTGAGAGATTGCAATTTTCTGCTATCAACCTCCTCAAGTCCATGGTTACCTTAGCAAGCTGCTCCTATTGTTGTCTCATATATTCAACCATCTCATCCTTTTAGAGCTCAACATTGCATAGGTGATAGTTGTCCTTGGTCAGAACTACATTCTTCTTGTGAATCTCTGATAAGTCCTTTTTAGTGTTGTAAGTCATTGTTGCTGCTATGAACTCATCAAAGATCATGATCTCTTTGGCATTCTCAACCACTTAAAATTTTTCCTAAAGATGCAAAAAATTTTCATATCTAGTTATAGCTACATCACCAAGACAATTGCCCCCTCACCCTCCTCTAAGCACACTATGGGATCAACAAGGCAGGCTTGTAATTCTACAAATTCAGTAGCCAAGCATTGATTTTCAGCTCCAATTGGGCATTGGTAATGAGGTACTTACCCTTAGCCTCCAAGAGCACCAACTAAGTTGCAATGATGTTGTCCAAAAGGTCAAAGACCTCCAGAATCAGTTGCCTAGTCCAAACTAGTTATTCCAGCAATTCTTCATGCTAGGCTATACTAAATCTTCCACTTGCTACTCTTGCAGACATCTACACATCTCTGAGTGTAGCAATATTAGGCACAAATGTTGTAGGAGCATTGAGTGCTTCACCCACTCTATCAACCACCACCTCAATTGCTATTTCCTACCCTTGGTACTACATCACCAAGACAATTGGCCCCTCACCCTCCTCCAAGCACACTAAGAAGGTAGCAGCATTTCTAGAGATCTCTGGAAAAAGCTGTTGTCCTAGAATGGACTTCATTACCTCTCAGGAATTAGGGTTTTGAGTGCGCAGACACTTACATTTTTTAGGCAAAAAAAATTGGCACTGTGTCCTCTAACCAACGGATGGTACGAGTGACCTTATTCAAGCAACTTAGGATTGGTTGGTAGATAGATGAATCACCACTCGATCCAGCTTGCTACTATTGTAGGAGTTGCTCATGAAGTTTCTGCATGCACTCCATGGTAGCATAAGACTCTAGCATTATTTCATGAGTGGGTGGTGGTGGTGGTTACTCCTCTTCTTGCATCTTAGCAAGCACCTTATCCTTCATCATCTCTACCCAAGAAGTAGTAGAAGCATGTTGAAGGATGTCATTAGAATAGTGGCCTATTCCTCTTTTTTTATATAAATTTTGAATTAGGCATGGAAAGGGAAGTGTCTTTCTTCCATGCTTGTTATACTTGAAGCACTTTTCTATCTTAAGATAGATCAACTGTGGGAGATTGAATAGGAATTTCCTACTCAGGGGGCACACGCATAGGCAGAAAAGGTTGTCACCTTACTCAATCTCATCATTGGATTGAGGTGGTAGGCCACTATTTTAAAGTATGCTCATTCTACTATTGTGAGTGCACCATATTCTTTGCGATCAACTACATAGCACCACTAGACCCACTCCATTTTAACTCTAGGGCTACTTCTGTTGAGATTTCCACTGAGATTTCTACTTGTGTTGACTTTTCTACTAAGGTTGTGTCTAGTAACCTAAGGACTTGAGAGATGGGCTCCATTGAATAGTACATAATAATGTCCTTGATTTTCATAGTGGCATTAGCTTACCTATTATTCCAAAAGAGATAGGTTTCCCTCATGTACCATTCCCCACTGGAGGTAAGAATAGGCCACATGGGAGAATTCTACAACTAAGTTCTAACTTCTTCTAGGGCATAGTCAAAGAAAGAACCAAAGTTTAGTTCTTGAAGAACCACTCATTGAATATCCTTAGCCTTAATTTGCCTTAGGTAGGCATTGGTTAAAGTGACCTCAAGGTTTGGCCTTGGTCTCAGTGCCTCATCTCAATGGGATTGTTATGTTTCAACTTTAGGAATTTGTCTAACAAATTCCACTTCAGGCTCCTTTTGAAGACGTTCCATTGCATGCATTTTAGCTACTTGTTCCTGGGGCTGTTCTAAGTGTTGGCCCCTTCTAGTTCTAGGTTGGGTTGGGATGTTCCTATCTTTGCTCCATGTTTAGCCCTTGTTCTAGGTGCCATCTATAATAACAACATGGCCAAGGATTAGCATTTGATGTATAACATGGAGCACTTGGATACCTTGTCTCTTTGGATTAGTTACACTTTGGCTAAGTTGTGATTATGATAGATTGATTATTTTAATATTATTTTTTTAGATGGCTATCAAAGTTCATTAGAAATGTTTCACTCTTATGAATTAGTGATTTTAATATTATTTTATTAGTTAAACCTTGTGGAAGTTAGAAAAAATTTGACAATTTTTGGAATTTTTGGATTTTTAGATGGGAACCACACCATGCAAAGACTTTGCTTCCTATTATTAGTTAATAGGGAAATGGTGAGAAATCAATGGAAACACTCATGTACCCAAGAGGATAGGCAAGTACAAAGAGCATCAAATGCCCTTGAAGTCACATCCTTATCTATCCATTTAATCCTTTCCAAGTGTGAAAATTACCAAGGTCACAAGTTCATTATAAGTTTCATTTTAAGAAGGGACCTCATACTTCCCAAACAAGGAAATACCATAGAGTTACATGGATTGATGGAAGACGTGGACTCACTATTTTTTATCATGAACGAAAATCATATCTTAGTTATCAACATCAAAATTCAAAGAAGAATCCAGACATTAGCAATCAAATGACATTATAGTACAAACCACCATTAATTAACAACTACAGCTACACCAAGTCTTAGCGACAATAGAGAAAGAAAAGCAAAACACAACAAAAATCCAAATCAAATAAAGTAAAATATAAAAGAAATTATAAAATATTTAAGAAAGAGAAAATGTACTAAAATGATGTAAAACAAAAAAAATTATGAAAAGTAAGAAAAAAGGAAAAACTAAGGAGCTACTTTGATTAATTAGCATGGATAGCCATCTCCCCCACAACTGAGTTAAAAAGAGGAGATTTGAAAAATTGAGCATGCTTGTCCATCTGTTGAGGTATTCTGGTCATTAGCTCTTTTGGGTTCAAGGAAAGGCTTGAGTTGCTGTGTGTTGACCAATAGCTTTTTGTTTGGGCTCTCAAGTTTGTAAATTAACATGGTCCTAGAAGAAAAGTTTTCAAGATAATGTAAGGCCCTTTCCACAATGTTTGGAACTTAGTTCTTTGTGGTACATGTGTGGGATTCTAGTATAGGACCTTATCTCCTAGTTGAAATTTTACTTTTCTGATTCCAAGGTTATTTTGTTGTTTATTAAAATACCTTATGCACTTCGTTAGATGACAAGGCCACTAGTCAGTTCTCATCTAGCATGTTAAGATTCATTAACCTTTTTTTTTATGCTAGGCTTAGGTTAAGGCAAAGGTCACAAGCCATTGAAAGTGTATGGAGTTCGGCTTGGACAAGAAGTGTTGGTGGTTTGCCATACATAAGCTTATAGGAAGAGTAGCTTATAGAAAGTTTTCAATTGGAGTGATAGGCCCAAAGGGCATTGTTGAGTTTTGTGTTCCAATCCCTCCTATATTTACTAACTATTCTTGTTAGTATTTTTATGATCTTTCTATTTGTAACTTCTTCTTGATCATTAGCCTGGGGGTGGTAAGGTGTTGTTAGTTTATGTTCAATGCCCAAGTGTTGCATAAGATTTTGAAAGGTAGTGCCTGCAAAGTGAGTTCTGTTATTAAAAATAAGTACACATGTCATCCCAAACCTGTTTGTACCATGTTATTGTACAAACCAAGCAACTATAGAAGATGTGCCATCAGTGACAGCCACTGCTTTTACCCACTTGGTGCAATAGTCAATAGCTACAATGATGTATGGCTTCCCATTAGGCATGGGAGTGATGGAACCCATAAAGTTGATGCCCCAAATATCAAAGGGCTCTTGTGATTGGATCCACTATTAAGGTGCCTCCATATGAGTGGTCATCCCATCATTGCATTGGCAGTGATCACGAGAGCAAATAAAGTGGTGAGCATCCTTGAAAAGTATTGGCTAGTGTAACCCTACCATGAGGATTTTCATGGGCATGCATCTCCCACCATAGTGGCCCCCACAAGAGCCCTCAGGAGCATCTTGAAGGACATGTAGTTGATCATCATTGGGTACATACCAATGAACCAAGCCATCAGTGCACACCTTTATAAAGGTGTCCATTGATTTCCATGAAGTGTTTTCCTTGGTGAAAAAACTGTTGCTTCTTCCTATTGTCTCATTCTATGGCATCTCCTAAGTGAGAAGGTATTTAAGAATGCCATAGTACCAATTAGTTTCAATGGGCACTTTTTTAGTTACAACTCCAGCAAAGAGGAGTTTATCGGAAAATTGATCTAAAAGTGGGCTCTTCTCCTCTTTGCTATCCCATCTCAACCAAGACAAGTGGTTAGCAACTACAGTCTTGATTCCTTTTTGATCTACCATGGTTAGATCAAATTCCTACAAGATCACTAGACACCATATGACATGAAGGCTTACCATTGGCTTATTCATCAAGAACCAAATTACACTATGATCCGTGTGCATTAACACCTTGTACCCCAGCACATAGTGCCAAAATTTTTGCAAGGCATACACCACTATCATTAGGTCTTTCTCTATTGTGGTGTAGTTCAGCTATGCACCCATAATGCTTTTGCTCTCATAGTGGATATAATAAAGATGTTTCTAAATGTCCAACTATGTGAGCATGGCTCCCAAGGCATAATTTAATGCATCTATTATAATGTGGAAGGGCTTGGACCAATTCAGTGCTTATAGGATTGGATTTTCCATGACTCTTTTCTTGAGCTATTGGAATGCATGCTCACATTCCTTAATTCAAACAAATGGAGCATCCTTCTTTGTCATCTTCACCAATAGTTTAGTGATCTTACAGAAATTCTTGATGAAGTGTTGGTAGTAGCCAATGTGGCCAAGGAATGACATCACATATTTGATTAGTTCTAGTTGTTGGGTTATTTCTTGGATGATCCTTATTTTTTTAAAGTTTACCTTAATCCCTTTTTGTAAAATTCTGTGCCCCAATACAATGCCCTCCTAGACCATCAAGTGGATTTTCTACCAATTGAGCCTAAGATTTGTCTCTACACATCTTTTTAGCACTTGCTCAACATAGTCTAGGGCTTGTTCAAACATAGTCCCATAGGTGGGGAAGTCATCCATGAAGAATTCCATCCAGCTACCAATCTACAATTGGAAAATGCTCAGGAAAAGATGTTGGAATGTTGTAGGGGCATTACATAGGTCAAATGACATCTTTTTGTATGTGAAAGTTCCCTAGGATCTCTTGAATGTGGCTTTGGCCTAATCCTTTGGTGCTATCTGGATTTGGTTATAGCCACTATAACCATCCAGAAAGTTGTAATAGCAATGCCCAGAAATTGTGTCCAACACTTAATCCACAAATGGCAAAGGAAAATGATCCTTGAATGTTTCCACATTTAATAGTCTAAAATCGATGCAAATCCTTCATTTTCCACCTTGCTTTAGCATGATCATGAGTGGTCTAATCCACTCATTATCAGCAATGGGATAGATGAACCCCACCTTGAGGAGTTGGTTAATCTCCTATTTGATGATTTGCTTTAGTTTGGGGTTCAATCGTCACTGTAGTTACCTTTTTGGTTTAATGGAGAAATCTAAGTAGATGTGAAGCTAGCATATCCTTGTATCAATTCTAGTTAGCTCATGATATGACCAAGCAAATGTTGTTGGCCATTTGTTGACCACCTCCAATAACTTCTTTTTCTACATAGGAGCAAGGTTAGCATTAATGATGACTAGCTTGCCATTTTTTAGAAAAGCATATTTCATTCAGACCAATAGAGTTTTTAACTCAAGGGGCTCCTATTTAAAGCTCTTAGAGATTTCCAGCTTTCCCTAATTGGTGTTATTAGGTTCATTAGAGAGTTGATAATGGATTTGCTCTATTGTGTCCATGCCTTCAATGTAGGCACTCAGTAGGCTCTCAATTTGTTTCATGCACAATGTTGAACTACTTTTAGATTTAGCTGTTAACCATTGGGTGCCCTCCTATTTTATGGTTGTTGTGTACAGGCACCTGCAAATTTTTGTGACATTTGCACACTGACTGCATGCTATGATTGTTGTAATTTTAACAATCCATAATTTTTGCATGCAATGGCATCCTATGTCACTATACACAATGCATAGAATGTACTTCCTCTCTATCTTTCCAAAGTCATTTTCCTTTGAAATCTCCAAGAAGAGGCCTCTGATTCCCAGCCATGCATTAATTGTACTTAGCCAAGCCCTTTCCATGATGATTGGGAAGTCCCCCTTGAAGTTATCCATATGAATCACTAGGAAGTCAACAAGATATGACCACCCATAGACGGTGGCCACAATATCCTCCACAAATTCCAAGGGAACAGTAATAGACTAATCTACCAACTCAAGATGAATGTTTCTATTTTTGGGAGGAGGTAGGTCCAAGCTTTGTAAATTTCATATAAGATAAAATTGACACTAGAACCTAAGTCTAGAAGATCCTTACAAGCCTCATTCATAGTGATTTGCAAGTAAATGAAGGAACTCCTAGGATCAAATCTCTTTCGGGGAAGGTGGCTAGCCTTTATCTAATCTATGACTGTGTGGGTCAACATACTAGTGTGTACTTGGGGAGGTGCTTGAAAGATGTTGTAGAGGAGAAAAGAGAAGGAGGATTACTAGCCACAGGTATCTATGAGGGTTCAGTAGGATTGTTGGTTTGGAAAAAGAGTCATTTTTTAGGCTTAGTATCTGAACCACTTGACTAAGAAGCTAGCTATACGTTAACAGCCCTTGTGGTGTTTCTTTGCTGTGGCTAGGCTAGAATCTCACCTTACATGGATCGAGTGGATGGAAACTAAATTGAGGGTGAAGGTATAGGTGCAAAAGAATGAGGAGGGTCATAGGAAAATGAAGACTTCCCTCTTAAAGATTGTGCTCTATAATACTTAGGAGGGTAGTAGTAGTGTTGGAAAGAGACGTGACTAGAAGAATCACTTGGAGAAATGGGCTGCTAAACATAGTACTCATATGAATCTAGCCAATAGTAAGGGTGCTGCTGGCTTGGTGGTGGCATCCCCCATAACTGTGGGTGCTACCACTCCTAGTACTACTCGTGAGGTTGAGGTGGTACTCCACTTGGATAGTAGGCTTGTTGATGGAACTGCTTGTAGTTGCCTTGAGAATAAGGCAACCTCCTAGGTGCTTACCTTTTTACTAATATAGGATTTAAAACATACACCCTAGATTCCTGCAAGTGTGACACAACTAGGCAACATCCCTTAGGATGCTCATTGATGAAGTGCTAAGCAGTCGATGCGTCGACTAGGTAGCGTATACACGGTTGTGTATACGTGGCCCCATCGACACATCTGTCCATGCATCTATGTGGCCTTGTTTACGTAGTGTCTATTCTAGCCTATAAATAAGTGTGCTTCTACCACACTTAGGTATCTTTTTGATAGTTGTAGCCAAAATCTTGTAGTTTTTTCCTACGAGAGTTAGAATATTTTCCAAGTGCCCTCAGTAGGTGTGAGAAAGGTGTTTGGCTCTTTATTCGAGCACTAATGTACCTGAGCCCATTGGTGTGATCGGCAATAAAGACGAGCTTTTCAAGCATTCCTTGCAGGAACTGGACTTAGTTATTTGAGCATTTAATAGTTTAATATTTCTATGCTTTAATAATTCCTTAAGTTTTCATTGTTATCACTTTAATCATCATCGCTCTTTTATAGCTTGTAAAAACCATAAGTACAACCATCTCGAACGTAAACCCAACACTTGGCAACCCAGTGATGCTTAACGTCTGGTAACCCAGTAGTGATTAGGGGATGCTCAAGATGTGCACAAAAGATGGAATCAGATGCTTATGCTAGGAAGAGTTAAGAGATATATTAGAATAATTATAGATTACGTAATATTCCATTCCTTACATTTCATTTCAAGAATTAGACTCTAGAAGATAAAGAGAAAAATCCATAAAAATCATTTGCCTCAATCTCACTTAACCATTGCAATCAGGACACCATACGTGAGGTTGGAAAGACAACAAAAATTCTAACACAAGGTTTTTCTGGTTAGGGTTTGGTGTATGCAAAGTGTTTACAGTCTACAGAATTTGATCGAGTCGTGTGTGAATGCCCGTGATTCGCATGGTTGGACGTAGGGGTACCTAATGAACAAACCAACGGTGAGCCCCCATATCATACGGTGGCTAGTGATTCTTCAGGAATTTGACCTCACTATGATAGACTAGAAGGGAACTGAGAATGTGGTTGTTGACCACTTGTCTCAGTTGTGATGGGATGATGCAGAAGAGGAGAATCCCCTCTCTGACCAATTGCCAGATGAACTCCTCTTCATGGGTGCAGTCGATCTGTAGGTGCCCAAGGAATCACCTTGGTTCAACCACATCCTTACCTACCTCACCACTCAAGATTTTACAAAGGAGTGGAACCATCGATAGAAATAATAATTTCTCCATAATACCAAGCACTTCATGGAAATCAATGGCCACCTTTACAAGGNCACATTGTATGTCCTCTAAGATGCTCATGAGGGCCCTTATGGGGGCCACTATGTTGGATGACACATGGCCATTAAGATCTTGCTTGCAGGATATTACAAGCCTACACTCTTTAGGGATGCCCAATGATTCGTCCGCTCCTGTGAACGATGTCAGAGAGACGGTGGGATGATTGCACGAATGGAGGGACCTCAATAGTGGATCCAACCACTGGAACCCTTTGACATTTGGGGCATTAACTTCATGGGTCCCATCACACCCATATCCAATGGGAAGGCATACATCATTGTCACTATTGATTACTGCACAAAGTGGGCAGAGGCGACAACCGTCATCGACTGTTCCTCAAACACTGTCGCACGGTTTATCCAACAGCAAATCGTAAACAGGTTTGGAGTGCCACATGCACTCATCTCAGACAATGGAACACATTTCACAGGCATCACTTTTCATAAACTCATGCAACACTTGGGGGTCACCCATAAATTTACAACACCTTATCACCCCCAAGCCAATGGGCAAGTCGAAGTCACCAATAGGAAGATCACCAAGATCCTCACTCGCACCATTAGTAAATATAGGAGGGACTAGAGCACCAAGCTTAACAATGCCCTCTAGGCCTATCGCTCCACTTAGAAACTTCCTATAGGTTACTCTCCTTATGAGTTAGTGTACGAAAAGCTACCGAAACCTCCAATCCAGGCAGAACTCTAGACAGTATCTACAGCCAGTGACTTAGGTCTTGACTTGCCCCTAGCACAACATGAATGACTTATCAACTTAAGTGTGCTAGATGACAATTGATTAGTAGCCCTATCAGCAAATGAGATACACAAGGCCTATAATAAGAAGCATCATGATCTTAGGATTCTAAACGTAACATTTTGATGTGGAGATAAGGTACTCTACTGGAACCCCACACACATACCACAACGTACCAAGTTTCAAACACTGTGGGAGGAACCCTATATTATCTTTGAAACCTTTCCATCCGGGGCCTTGCTAAACACAAACCTAAGGATCCCATGAGAACACAGTTGGTCAATAGGCAACAATTAAAACCTTTTCATGAGCTCCATCAAACCTGTGCTACTGCCTTAGCTTCATAGAAATAGCCTCGTTCCATTTTTTGGGTCTCCTCCTCCCAATCTAGTCATGGGGGAGACCGTTCGCCATGCTAATCCACTCTACTAAGCTCCTCACCATTTTTGAAACTTTTTTGTTATACACTTTTTTGTTTTCCAACATCGTTCATATTTTTGTCAATTCTTACTCACTTTTTCTTTCTTTAAATACTTTTCTATTTCTTTGTTTGCTTATTTATGTGTGTGTGTGTGTGTGTGTTTAATTTCCAGTTGATTACTAATAAATCATCTTATTATCATTAGATGTGTGGCATGGTTGGTTTTTGTTGTGATGGGTCACGTGACATGGTCCACCTATTCTATCTCACTCCCACCATCACATTGTTGTTCTTGGAATTTACATATACTTTCATCTCATAAAATCGGTAGTGAGTCCATGTCATCCACCCATTCATCCACTCCATGGTTTTCCTCCCTTTGGAAACATGCAAACCCCCTTCACTTAAAAAAATTTTAATTAATGTGTGACTTGTGTAGTTCCCAGACTTGGGGATGATCCAATGGTTTGCATTGAGTGTGACTTCAAGGGGAATGCAACGTTCATCGTACTTCTCTATCCCCTGGGTTGTGAAAGTGTCCTCACGAACTTCTTACCACTCCAAGTTCTTTTATACAAGGAAGCTCCTTGGAAATTTAACCTTGCATGGTGTGGTCCTCATCACAAAAACACAAAAAAAATAAAAAACAAAAAAAATGATGAATGAGGATTCAAAGCATACCCCTTGGTTGAATGCATGCAAACTAGCATGGGTCTTTGCATGGTGTGGTTCCCACAAAATAAAAATAAAAACCAAATCATAACTATGTGGGAATTCAAAGCACACCCCTTAGACCACCTCTCATGGGCCACAAGCACTAGTTATGGGACTTGCTTGTCCCCTCTAACTTAGTCCCGTTTCACTTCCTTCCTCTCACGCATGTTGGAGTGGTGGTTCTCTGGCGGGGCATTCTTGTACTCTTGGGGATGTACGAGTCTTCGCATGTTGCTACAATGTCACTATATGTGGTTGGTTTTGGGTTTGAACTTTGGAAAGGTCCTACCAGGTCACTTAACCACAACTTCACATAGGGTTTCATGTGACCGATAACTAGAATTCCAATTTCCACTCCTCTCTCTTCACCCATTTCTCTCCATGACTCACCTCATTTCCCATCTTATGTTTTGATGGTTTGTCGTGATTTCCATGAACTCATAATGCTTTAGTGGGTTCTCATGGATGAGCATATTAACTTACAATCACCGTTCCTTGACTCCGGGGCCCACGGACTCCAGTGTTGATGACATGCAAGGGTTACTAAGGCTACTACCTACTATGGGGAGGACCCACTTGCCTATCCCTGGTCCCATTTTTTAGTCTTCCACCCTCTTTATATTGTTGGTTGCTTGTTTCTATGCTACCCATCGCTTGAATTCTTCTCTGCAGAGTTCTTTCTCACAACATTCTCCTACTTTTGACTCTTTTTCTTGCCCCACTTACCTTCCTCTTTCTCTCAGCTAAGTCCTTGATCTCTTAGCCCTTCAACCGTCCCAATTTGGCATTTTAAATCAATTTTTTGGGCTTTTTATTATCTGGTCAACACTAGTCAACACTCGTAACACCCATGCATTGACTAGGCCCCATATATGCAGCCCCATGTATATACGCAGCTGCATATACGTAGCCTTGTTGATGCAGTGCAAAAAATTTATATATACCCCCATTGTGCTATGAATTTTTGATCATTTTCCACACAAATTGGGGGGGTGGATTTTTTCCATTTTTTTTTGTCGCACCTCTTCTTTGAATAACTTACGTTGTCTACTGTGCATCCTAATCAGCCTATCCTTTCCCTCTTTTGCAACCAGATGCTCTTAGTTGTGGGGGGGGGGGGGGGGGGGGGGGGCGGCTGAGGTCTATAGAAAAATTAATTAATTAAAATTACAATTATTAAAGACTTAACACCTCTTAGGAGATAAAAAAAAACAACAGTTTAACCTACAACTCATGCATCATTGTTTTGTTTCTAAACCATCAACTAATACTCCAGGAAATTTAATGGGATGCATGTGCCAGCACCATAACTTACTCAAACTAAGAAGGTGTATGATGGCAATTTTGAGAAACTTGTGCACAATTTAATTAATGGTTATGTTTGATTGCAGATGGCACCAAAACCAAGGGATCCAAGGGGAGAAGGACCATCACAACCAAGGGACAAGCGACCAAGAATAGGAAGAGGATGAGGTGTGTGGCACCTAGAGCACACAAAGGGCTCCCATGCAACTAGCCCCCTCCGTGAAGGACCTGATGTGGAATCTGTTCATCAGATTCCTGAAGAGGAGATCCCCAGTGAACAATTGTAAGGGGATGAGACTCTGGCGATAGCACCATGGCTTAAGGTCACCTTGACCAAGGCATCCCTTGACATTATTAGGCCAAGGGAGGTGCAACGAATGGTCCTGCAAGAGTTGAACTTTGGACCATTTCTTGAGAATGCACTAGAAGATGTGAAGCTTCAATTTTAAAACTCTCCTATGTGGCCAAGCATCACATCTAGTGGTGAATGGTGTTTAGGAAAGACTTATCTCTTCTGGAAAAATCAGTAATCAGGGTCTAGAATAAGAATCAAGGACATCTATGTCTCTTACTCTACGGAAGCGATTGCAGAAGCTCTAGGGTTGCCAAAGACTGGAGCTGGTATGATGGAGATCCCTAAGCAAGCAGATCTTGAGGTAAAAGGGGAGTGGATCAGGCAGTGCTATAGGGTGGATAGCAAGGAGTTCAGCACTTTAACCACCACAGAGAGGGTATATTCAAAAATTGCATCTTACCATTTGAATCCAATGGTAAGACCCAGCAAGATCACTACCTTCTCCACTCGTGCATGTGCCACTCTAAGTGGAAAATTCCCAATGAGCCTTCCACAATTGTTATTCTTGAAGATTGAAAAAAGATTTGTTGAAAGAGAACGTGGAAGGCAGGCTCTACCCTTTTCATGCTTAATCAAGAAATTATGCAAATGGGCAGGAATAACACGATACGTCAATGATACACTTCATGCCCCAATTGCCTCATGGTGGGAGATGATGAAAGATAAAACTCCAGCCATCACACGAATGGAGGAAGAGCAGCAAACACCTCCACCGCCTATGCAAACAACGAGGTTAGGTTCACAAACAATCGCAAAACATATACTCAAGATCCGACAATCGCTCTTGAGCCAACAAGAGCAATCTGTAAGAACCGGTGGAGGAGAAGACCCTTCAGTCTATCGCCTTGTAATGAGCCATCTAGAGCAAGTAGCTCGATTAGTGAGTCCACTAGAGGGAGCAGGGCCGATGTTCTCTATCACCTGAACACAAGTACCCACAAGAACTGATCCTAGTGTTCAAGAAGTAATGGTCTCCACGCAATAGTTATTTCTTGAAATTTTAGGAAATGCCACTACTTTTTTGATACGCTTGGAGGATGGAGAGGGGGCGACTGTCCTAGTGATGCAACAATAGGGACAAGAAATTGTGGCTGAATTGGTTGCTAACATGATTACTTCTAGATGTCTTTGATCTTCTAGATAACATCACTACAACCCAATCAGAGCTTCTCTTAGCAAGGGGTAAGAGCCTCATCTTGGAGGGGCAACTCAAAGTAGCTCAAGTAAATTGTTAATGCTTGGTGATGAAAGTTTCCCAATTAAAGGTCCAACTTGCTGATCTAGCTCTTCTCAATCGTGAACTCACCAGAGATGAATCTTTTCAACAATGTCAAGCCAAACTCTAGATAGTTGAGGATGAGCGAGAGTTGACGATCTTTGATAAGTCCTTGATAGATGCTTATACATATCATCTAAATAAGGACTAAGGGGAGGTTTTCCAAGAGAATGTCAGGCTGACCATGGAAGTTCAACACCTACATAATGTTGGTGTTGAAAATTAGCACATGAAAAACTTTATCCACCAATAGTAGGAGGAGCTAGCTAGGGTGAACGCTGATGTGAGGATATTAGCCACCGAAAATCGAAATCTGTCTATGGAGGAGATTCAAGCCTTGCAACAAAAATCTGTCATCAAAATCAATGCTTGGAAAAATGAATCCCTTAAGTTTGAAAAAGTTAAAAATCATGACAGGGACCAAGTGGGATTGCAAAGGGAAGTGAAGTGAATAAAAAGCACATTCAAGTCACAAAGGTCAAATTGAACCAAGCACTCTAGTAGCTCCAAGAAGGAGGCGAGGTGTGACAACCCATCTTTGATGGATTGAATGCCTACAACCAGGCTAAGATCTACCTCAAGGAACTACAGGTTGAAGAAATGATAGAGTACATGGAGTTGGCCAACCTTCGTTATGCAAACCTGGCTATGCGAATAGCCGGAAGGCTGCAATCTAACCTAGAAAAGCAAGTGACCACCTCGTATTCTTTATACAAGGGCAAGTTCCAAGTGCATAAAGCAACAAAACAAAAATTGGAAATAGCAAATGCGAAACTTGAGGTTTTCTACACGTGTTTTAAAGGGCAACGTGTAGTCAATGAGAACTTGGCTAGACGAATGAATGACTACTAGTAGCTGCAGACATCAATTCGAGTGTTTGACATCAAAAAAAAATAGTTCACGGCTTGGTTTGTCAATCTGAAAGAAATCTTTCCTGCACTTTCATGCCCTTGGGAGGTTCCAATCCTAGCACACATTAGTGAAGCTGCTTGGATAGTGAATGATACTAGAAGCAAAGAAGAGAAAATGAGGACTCTCTTGGAGGCTTTTTGATTACCTCCGAAAGTTGCAGTTGCTGCGGGACAACCATCATCCACGCCATCATTGCCACATGTGCCAGAGTCTGGTGAAGGTCTGTTAGAACCACTGCCACTAGGGACGATGTGATCTTCTCCAGCAATTTTTGCATCTTTTAGCACAACAAAGAATCTAGGATCGTTGGGGTGTTCAATTTTGTCTCTGAACACCACCATTTTGTAATTCATTCTTCTCTGTACACTCAGGCACTTGGTTTGTCAGTAAATTTGGTGTCTTTGTAGATGTGTTGTGTCAAGTGTGTTGTAATAAGAACTTCATACCTTCCAAATTGTAATGAAACTTGAGGACGAGGTTTTACTCAGTCGTGGAGGTATGATGAAGTGCTAAGTAGTCAATGTGTCAACTGGGCCACGTATATAGGGCCTCGTATATGTGGTCATGTTGACACGGCCCTATCGACGCATCTGTCCATGAATCTACGTGGTCTCATTTACGCAACATGTATTCTAGCCTATAGATAGGTGTGCTTCTGCCACACTTAGGTATCTTTTTGGCAGGTGTAGCAAAGCTCTTGCAATTCGTTTCTACGAGAGTTAGAATATTTTCCAAGTGCCCATAGTAGGTGTGAGAAAGGTGTTTGGCTCTTTATTCGAGCACTAATGTACCTGAGCCCATTGGTGTGATCGACAATAAAGACAAGCTTTTCAAGCATTCCTTACAGCAATTGGACTTAGTCATTTGAGCATTTAATATTTTAATATTTCTATGCTTTAATAATTCCTTAAGTTTTCATTGTTATCACTTTAATCATCATCACTCTTTTATAGCTTGTAAAAACCATAAGTTCGACCATCTTGAACATAAACCCAACACTTGGCAACTTAGTGATGCTTGACGTTTGGTAACCCAGTAGTGGTTAGGGGATGCTCAGGATGTGCATAGAAGATGGGATCGGATGGTTATGCTAGGAAGAGTTAAGAGATAGATTAGGATAACTATAGATTATGTAATATTCCATTCCTTACATTTCATTTCAAGAATTAGACTCTAGAAGATAAAGAGAAAAATCCATACAAATCATTTGCCTCAATCTCACTTAATCATTGCAATCAGGACACCATGAGTGAGGTTGGGAAGACAAAAACCATTCTAACACAAGGTTTTATTAGTTAGGATTTAGTGTATGCAAAGTGTTTACAGTCTACGGAATTCAACCGAGTCATGTGTGAACACCCGTGATTCACATGGTTGGGCGTAGGGGTACCTAGCTGCTCATCACTCATATAGACAGATGTCACACCCACCATCATCATTTGTCTTAAAATCCACAACCTCTTCAATAGCTACAGCTTTGCCCTTACCCATCTAATTGTCATGTTTAGCTTCCCTTCTTTCTCCTTTAGTTAGGAAAACTACTTTGCTCTTTCCACTCTTCTGCAATTCGTAGAGTGGTTTGGAACTTTTCATTCAAAGAATCCCACATTTTGTTTGCCTAGGCTGATATTTTAGAAGTAGATTTTTGTATCAACAAGGTCTTGCATTGCACCACTTCAACAAGTGGTGCCTCCTCCTCATTATTACAAAATCAGACCTCCCTTTTACAAATGGAAGGGTCTTGATTGTACTCGTCTACACTTTCCATTTCCCCCATCTCACCTTCTTCTTTGGCCACTTGCTCAATTATCCTTTGGATTTGAATGGCCCTTAGCTTTGAAAGCTTCCCTTGGGCATAGACCCTAGGAGTTTTCCTCATTTCTATCCTAAGCCCATCTATGATATGGTGCAACTACTCCCTTTGAGAAAAGTCATGGCATGGGCATCAATGTAACGATGAGTAATATCTACCCATGGTTGCATCCAAGGATTCATGTGTGCCTTACTTCTAAGCTTGGATTTGCTTTCTCAAGTTGGACACTTAGGAGTACATTTGATACTTGTCATTGAAGAGCTCAAGCTTCCTACTCCACTATATGATTGATTCCAGTTTTAAGAACTGGTACCAGCTTCCATCCTCCTTGATGAGTGTCCTAGGAAATAGCTTCAATTTCTACCATTTGTTCTCAATGTTTTGTAAGGTGCATGCATCATGAAAGGCTTGGAGGTAATTCTATGAATAATAATTGTATCCCCCTTCAAACTTAGGGATATCGTTCATGTCCAACCATTTGATTTGATTATCTTTCATGTGCCTTGTTGGAACCCTTATGACCTCCACAATATTTAGCATGTTTCTAGTTGCAAGTATACGCTCATCATAGTCATAGCCCCTATGATGATCATAATGCCTATGATGCCCTCTGTTGTCCCTTCTTCCTTTGTAGTGGACCTTCCTTGATTACCCATGTCCTTAGTCTCTACTATTCTAGCGGGGTTTGTGATCATCTCTATCCTGTTGATCACCTCCATCACAGTCTCTCCCTCTATAGCTTCAATCAAAACTAGAGGAAGAAGATGATGAGAATGACAAAGTCAAAGAGAAAGGAGGACTAGTACCAGAATGGTGCTTGCTACTTCCTTTTCTCTAGTGTTGGCTAGGATCACCATGTTTGCCATTATTGTGGTTTCTATCATTGTTGCTACCTTGAATCCCTTCTTTGGAGCCCTCATGGTCATGGGACCCATTCTTCCTTGAACTAGGATTGTTTATAGTTTACTATAAATTCTAGTTAAGGGTCCCTTCATTGAACAGAAGGGGAGGAGAATCTATGTTTTGAGAACCCCTTGAGAAGGGATCCTCTCCTTCCTTTTAGCCTAGCAGGAATAAGGGGTTTGTAAACGATTTACCCATTGATGCCTTATAGCAAGCCTCCATTTATCAATCTTTCCTTCTTTGTGCATCTGCAGGATGATAATCCTGGTAGTCATGATCTTGCACAATGTACTCAAAATTGAGCCCCTGGATGCCCAATCTTATGAGATTATGAAGCAACATAGCAAGAACTGATCAATTGGGAGGCAACACGATGTTGCCCTCCATATGCCTCCACCACAATTGTTCATCCTCATGTAGGATGAAGGTGAAATCCAGAATATACTCATCTGGATGAGTATAGATCACTTTGCATTGTTGGGGCATGGGTGGTTTTGGGCCTTCTTGCCTTTGTTGATTGGAAGTATTCTCAAACAGTAGTAGAGAATCTTCCTTGCGAGAAAAAGCCATGCTAGTTTTTATGAAAAAAGTGTGCTTTTATTGTTATTATTATTTGCTTAATGATTTCTAGTTTCGGGTTCATTATAATTTGTTGAATAATTTCACTAACTCCTAGGTAGCACATGTAGCTAGGTAAAGTTCTTGGTAATGGTGCTAATGATGAGTAGCGAGCAATCCCTATGTCCAACCATACAAATCACCAACATTCACTAAGCAATCTAGTCAAATTCTATAGACTTTAGCTCTCTAAGTACACATGATCTAGGTAGTGAATCTCAAGGATGTGATCATTAACTTCCCAGTTCCACTTTTGAGGTTTAAGAGTATGGTTAAGTGTAACTGAGACACATGATTTGTATAATTTTTATATTTTTCATTTTAACTTGCCTAAGTGTAGAAAATAAAGTAATTAAATGCTTAATTAATCTAAAAAATATCTAATGCCTTAACTAATCCTAGCATAAGCATTCGCTTCCATCTACTGTACATATCCTAAACACATTGCAATGCTACTAGGTTACCAAGTGTAAGCACTACTAGGATTACCAAGGGTTAATGTATGCTTGAGATGGTCATACTTATGTGCATAAATTATCCATAATTAATTAATGAATTAAATTAATGAAATTAAATTGCATGAACAATAAATGCATTAAGTAAATATTGTGCTAAGTCCAAGTGCTACAAGGTTTATTAATAAAGCTCATCTTTATTGTCATTCACATTGAGATGTCCAAGTACATCAATGCTTGAATAAGGATCTGTATACTTCTCAACTCCTACTACAGGCACTTAGAAACTATTATAACTCTAAAATGAACAAATTACAAGATTGTCACTATGCTACTTAACAATAAATGCCCTAAATGTGGTAGGTGCATGCATTTATATAGGCAAGATACCATCAACATATTCGCATCGATGTAGTCCAATCAACCATGACTCATCAGCAAGAACGTTAAGTGAGAGATTTGAGAGATCTCTTAAGAGCTTATGTAATAGATTTTGAGTGTAAGGAAGAGATTATACTAGGATATTATATCCATTTAAGTGAGAGTCAAGGAAGAGCACTTAAGAAAGGTTAAGAGAATCTCTTACAAGTGTTTTGTCTTAAGCTAATTCTCTAGGTATGTGTGAGACATGTTGTTAATTTTAAGTTTAAGATACGTTCATTTTGTGATGTTTGTTATGTTAAAAATGATTCTTAGTTTGTTGACTAAATATAATGAAAGCCAAAGTATGTAATATGTCAAAAGAATATGTACTTTTTCACACTCAATTTATTCATGATTAATTATGGATTATAACTCCATAATTTGGCTTTTACCCAAAGCATGACATTATGACTACTATATAAGTGGATGCATGGGTGGTCTTTATAATCTTATCTTCACAAAATCAAAGGGTGTTTGAGACATAATTCAAGTTGTAGTCTATTCCTCTTGTGAAAGCTTGATCTATGCTTGTTGTAAGTCTTAAAGTAAGAAGACTTGGATTTTTTAGGCTTGCTAGGAGTTGGAGCCACTACTAGGGTTTTTTTGTATGCTTTCCCCAGGATAATTTCTTGTGTTCTTGATATATTTCTTCCAATTTCATAATTGAACTTCTATTTCTACTACTTGCTATTGCTTTATTATCCTACTTAATCAAGGTTGATGAGCCGCGATATCACGTCCACCCCCATGATATCGCGGCCCATCGCAATGTCTATAAATAAGGGTGGCTTTCCCTATTCTAGGAACTTAGACTTAGACCCTTAGCCAAACTATAGCAATTTGACCATTCCAGAGTTAGAATAATTTCCATGTGCCCATAGTAGGAGTCTTAAAGTGAACAGATCTTTATTCGAGCAAATTATACCTGAGCACACATTTGTGTATGGCAATAAAGATGAACTTTATGATAAACCTTGCAACATGTGGACTAAGCTAAATAGGAATTAATTATTGTTGAAT